>JAODAL010008952.1:0-113943 GCA_025379985.1 Phyllomedusa bahiana
GAAATAGGAAAGTGGATTTTTTTTTTTAAATGAAAATTTGAAAGAAAAAAAAAGGAGAGGCAAAAAGCAAGAGGCTGTGTATAGGTGTCATGTACAGTCATTTAGAGTAGCTCTAGGTTGGGACCCTAAAATAAATTCCAACGATGGGCCCAGAAGCAGCTCAGCTGTTGGGCCACTAGACTCAACTTTACTTGTTGAGTTTAGGGGCCCACCAGTTGAGCTGCTTCTGGGCCCACCTGTGACACTGAGGAACAGTATTAGTAAATGAGGGCCATTAGGTTCAAATTGGACTTTTAAATGTAGTAAAATTAAATTGAGAGCCCCACCAGGGACAGGAGATGTTGCAAATGTTGAAAATTCTTGTATGGCACTGCAGAATCTTCTGACACTATGGGCCACATGTATGGAAACTGTCTAGGTCTAAAATTCACTATTCAGACAATCAGAGCGCCCCATTTTTCCAGAGCACTATATGAAATGAAAGGGGCGCTCTGATTGGTTGCTATTGGGCAACAAAGTGAGTTTTAGACCTAGACAGTTTTCATACATGTGGCCCTATGTGAACAGAAAATAAATAAATATAAAAATGAATTTTAGACAGACATATAGATAGACAGACAGACAGACAGATAGATAGATAGATAGATAGATAGATAGATAGATAGATAGATAGATAGATAGATAGATAGATAGAAAATGGATAGATAGATAGATAGATAGATAGATAGAGAGACAGACAGATAGATAGATAGATAGATAGATAGATAGATAATAGGAAAGATAGATTAAATATATAATTTGTGAAAAGTAGAAAGAGGGTGGCGCCAGATGACCAATCCTGACCAAAACAACAAAATCTGATATAAAAATCTGCAGTAAAAAAGAAAGTGGACTTTATCAACTCATTCAACAGCAAAGTACCCAAAAGTGACATTAGTCAGTAAAGTATTGTATATTTACTGTTGGAGTGCTACGACTATTTTATTATATATAAATGTTTGTGTTATATTACTAACAGTATTAGTAAATGAGGGCCATTAGGTTCATAATAAATAAATATGAAAATTAATTTTAAACAGACATATACACTGTAGATAGATAGATAGATAGATAGATAGATAGATAGATAGATAGATAGATAGATAGATAGATAGATAGATAGATAGATAGATAGATAGGTAGATAGATAGATATGGGATAGATAGATAGATAGATAGATAGATAGACAGACAGATAGATAGACAGACAGACAGATAGATAGATAGATAGATAGATAGATAGATAGATAAGAGGAAAGACAGATTCAATATATAATTTGTGAAAAGTAGAAAGAGGGTGGTGCTAGATGACCAGTCCTGACCAAAACAACAAAAACTGATATAAAAATCTGCAGTAAAAAAGAAGGTGGACTTTATAAACTCATGCAACAGCAAAGTAACCAAAAGTGATATTAGTCAGTAAAGTACTCTATATTTATTGTTGGAGTGCTACGACTATTTTATTATATATAAATGTGTGTGTTATATTACAATATCTCCAGCGTACGTACACGCCTGTCATGATAACGTATTACACAAGAAATGCTTGGTTGCTATGTAATTTCTAGCACATAACTGCTGTTTGTTATGAAAAATTAAAAGCCAATATAATGGGGAAATGGTAGAGCAGCGTGCAGCTTGGATTCTTGGCTCTGCCCTGCTCTTGTCACTCCATGGCTTTTATCCACAGCAATGAGTGCCTCAGTATAAAACGTCTGATCACAAAGTAGACATTTCGTCTGCATTGTGGGGAGACCTGGAGACCTGAGAAGCATTTTGGCTGTCATTAGTGAATCTTTGATAATGGCGATCAGGGAACTATCAGGAGAGAACGCTCTCTGATCCAAAGCCTTTATAGGCACTAAAACATCTAGAATGAGTACTGTGTGTCAACAGGGGACGCAGTTTACTGGCTCCTTTTACTTAGGTCAGTTGCCGTTAAATGTAGCATTATACCCTGTAGTAAATAGTTCTGAACACGTGCTCGTAGTTCCTATGGTAGAATTGATTTCTGCACAACGAAAGGCATTTACATCACTTTATGTTATCACCAGTATTACTAATATTGTCCGTTGTTTTTGCTTTATCGTTAGGACTATTTTCTTGTATTTATTCAGTGCCGTTATTCTTCCCCGTCTAATGCTTCTGGCCTCCTATTTATGTAACTGGTACATTAACATCAGAAAGCTGAGGGATAATAAATTCTAATGAGGCCCAGTCTGCTAGAGAAAGAATGTGGATGATTCATTTGTATTCTGCAAAGCATTCAGACATCCATGTGCCTCCCTATGGTGTTAGCTTGTGGTGCTGATCATCTGTTCCTACATCAGGAGGTCCTCATTGCTAAGAACAGCATCTGAGCTGAGAGAAATTGGTTATGCACCTTATTGCTACATCAAGGCTTCTTTGTCTTAGTATCTCTCTATTTATAGGCAGCTATAACTTACAAGATATAAAGTAAAATAAATACAGCAAATCGTACACAATAAACCCTAAATATATATATTATTTTGTGGTATATTATCACTCATTTTAACAAAGACTAGTAACTCTACTAGATTTTATATCTACCAATAGTGTATCCCCTGTATCTAAATGGCCCATATTGGGAACAGCGATTTCCTGTAAATTCAAATAATTCCCATTGTAGCAAAACATCTGCATGTGAATGTGCAGTTCAGATAATAATCATATTAATATACAATTCAGACGCTGACCTGACTGGAATAAAACCGTAGTCTGTGAACTAAAGTATATATATTTCTATAGTATATATAGTTTCTAAACTAACCTGCTAGAGCTGAGATTACATATTACCACTTTATTCCAACCAGGCCAGCATCCTGATAATTTATTATAATGATATTGAATATTATGCAGTTATTTATATTATACAATCTAATATACTATTGATATATAATGTATAATTATAAGTGATAACTATTAAGTGGCATGTTCTTAAACTTATGCGAATGTGTCATGACTTAATAAATAAAAAAAATCAGATTGATGCACATTTTATTTTGCTTAATAATTTGACAATTGACTGATAGCTCACAAACTACTTAAAGGGGTTTTGTCACTACAATGATTGGCTTTAAACATGAAGGCAAAGGTAAAATACCACTATTACCAAATACATAACTGTTCCAATTTTGCTTGGTTTCAGAGATGAAGGAGATCTTATCTCCTGCTTGTGTACACAAGCTTTCCTAGGTTACCGACCATGCTCTCATTACTTCAACTGCCATAACCAACTATGGTGATGTCACTTCCTGCTGTGTCTAATCAGCAGCACAGGGGATTATTTATCTGTTACTGTCAAACTTTAACCCTTCAGCCTTCTGCCTTACTGTTTACACTCTTCTCTCTGCAATATCACTCCAACAGGTTTAGCTAGGAAGAGCAGAGCTAATATGCTAATCTCTGCTGTAGAACCGCCCACAGCTTAATCTGGAAATGTGAGGCTGAAGCTGGCTGTGAAGCAGCATAGTGAAAACATCCCTTCAAAGTAAAAAAAAAGTCATATAAGCTTCTGTTCACACTAAGGAAGTCATGACCTCCATGTTGGATCCATTACCAAATGGTGATCTCCAAATCTTGGAAGCACATTGACCTTTTTGGTTGCATTGGATTACAACATTTTTTCATGCAAAACACAGAAAGGCCTCCAGGAAAGTCCAAGAGACTTGCAAGTGTGAACAGAACTTAAAACAGATTACCTATTATTGCCTTTCATAACAGCTGACATAAGATTTGACAGACATTGGAGGAAATGTATTACGGATTTTAGTTTATGCCTCACTTTTCCCATTATTGGATGTGGCTTAGCAGGATAGGACATGGTCTCCTGCAACCTGAAACATTTAATATAATCTACTCCAGAAAAAGGCAAAGATTGTAGCAGAAATCTCCAGAAGCTCATAGCTGGGGCAGACATCAGATGTGCCACATGGATGGGTAGGCCGGTGCCTCTGCATAACTTAATTTTAGACTGATGCAAATAACACTATTCTAAATAAATCTCCCCCAATGTCTGTTTTTAATTTCAGCCATTGCAGTCAGTCATGTGTATAACTGGACTCTTTGGTTAAAGATTAAAAAACACAATTCCTAACTTTAACTATCCCAAAAAGAAAGTAGTGCGTCATAGTGGGCATGTACTGACACAGCCAGTGACATCTCTGAATTTAACTAATGGTTAAAGCATTCATGTGATTTTTAATCCGAATCCTAAAGTCTCGCTATATAGCAAGTTGCACAAGTACTTCTATACATTCTGTATTAGTGACAGCTGAGAGAAACAGTTTATATATTTGTGGCAGATTAATTTGACCTGATAGCATGTCAATGAAAGCTTCCAAATTTGGTCTGGAAATGTAAGCTACGTCTGAGCTGTGTGCCCTGTTTATACAGGATTGACTTCTGCAGTGGAAATATCATTATGCAAAGTGAAAAACACTGGCAGTATTTTCAAATTAATTCTATACAAGAATTAGAAAGAAATTTTTTTTATATATCTTTTATACTAAAATGAAAACACTGCCCCTAGTGTTGGAGATGGGTTTTATAGGAGAATGTGCACTAATAGAAAAATGTATCTGTCTTTTTTAGTTGCCTATCTATCTATCTATCTATCTATCTATCTATCTATCTATCTACCTATCTATCTATCTATCTATCTATGTATCTCTCTGTCTGTCTGTCTGTCTGTCTATCTATCTATCTATCTATCTATCTATCTATCTATCTATCTATCTATCTATCTATCTATCTATCTATCTATCTATCTATCTATCTGTCTGTCTATCTGTCTGTCTGTCTGTCTACCTTATTTGTCCATCTATCTAACAGGAGAATGAGCACTCATAGAAATATTTAACCATCCGTATGTCTATCTAAATATGTCTATGTGTTTGTATTCATTTATACTGATCAATACATCCCAACTTTTAGAGATTGCAAAAAGGGACACATCAGGCCATGCCTCTAGCCACGCCCAAACACATGACATATCACCAAGACCCGCCTTTAACCACGCCCAGAAACATACATGCCAACTTTTTAGATAGCGAAAAAGGGACACATTTTCAGGATTGCATTGTATCCAATGATGAAATATTAAGTAAACTGTTATGTAATATACAGTGAGGAAGCAATCATATACTTTTTAAAACAAGATAGTCAGTTTAATGACGCAAATCTGTTTCCTAAATGAAAAAGAGGGACATTTATAGAGCGAAGAGGGACAGAGGGACCTGGGATAAAAATAGGAACTGTCCCTCCAAAATAGGGACACTTGGGAGGTTTGCATATTTCTATCTATTTAATCTATGTATTTTATAACAAAAACACACAAATGCATAGAGAATACTTACTGCTAGCATTTGAAAAGTTAAATGTCACATATTTCACAAAGTTTAGAGCATCCAGGAGAGAAATTTCAAGGGTATATAGTATTTACACATGGCAAATTTGATGGAGACATTTCTGTAACTGTTCTATTCATTTGTCTGGGGCCTGCAGAAATCCATGCACTTACCACCAAAATGGAAAAATGGAACTGGTTTCATTCAGGCTCAGACTGGGCCACAGGGGAATAGGGGAATCCCCCGGGGAGCCCCTGAACATGCTAGATCTCTAATTGTTTTTTAATTGCATATACATCCTCAGAAGGGGCAAAAAAGCAGAGAAAGAGAGTCAAAATGCAAGAGGCAGCATATAGGAGGCTTGTACAGTCATTTACACCAGCTGCAGGGTGGGTAACTATAATAAACTCCACCAAAGGGCCCAGAAACAGCTTAACTGGTGGGACCCTAGAATCAACTGCATCTGTGAGCCCTAGTCCCCCAAGTCCAACACTGTTTTCAATTTTAGAGATTTCTGCAACAAATCTGTGCTGAGTAAATGTACCCTAAAGGTCTGTCCACACGCAAGTATTTCAAGTCGGAAATCCACGTGAATTTGGATATTAAAAACTGACTGTAAACCTTTCCCAAAGACCTCACTTAAAAATCCCCTTTATAGTCCACACGACCTGGATTTTTGGAGTTCGGATTTCAAAACTGACTTTTTTAAAAAAAAAAGTAGAACATGATCAAGTTGCCGTCTTATTTCACTTGGAAAATGGCGGAAAATTTGCTATTGAAATCAATGGGATGACATGAAAACCGATCAGGTAGCTTTGTGCACGTTTTTGAAACAGATTTTGGTGCGGATCCGGAATCCAAAAGCCACATCAAAATCCGACAGAAGTACACAACAAGAAACTAAAATTGATTTAAAAATCTTCGGATTCTTGTGTAAAATTGTCTTCAGACCAGTTGGTTTAAGGATTCAGAATTTGATGAGTATTTTGTCCTTTGTCGTGTGGACGTACCCTAAGACCAATGTTACACATCATGGATTTTCTGCAGAATTTTAGCTGTGAAAACAGTGCCAAAATTCTGCAGCTAAATACAGTATAACGTTATTAAACAGGGTTTCAACGTTTCCCGTTCACAGCTTAAAAATATTGCAGTAGAATCTGCAGAGATGCCATTGACTTTTACTGCAGGTTTCATACACTGGAATTCATTGAGTGAAATCTGCAGCTAAATTCTGCACCAAAATCAACAATGAAATCGACATGTAACCCTTGTATTTCATTGCAGATTTTGGTATTTTTAGGCTGCCTGCACCTTGTACATTTTATGCTACCTGGCCTGCTTCTTGGGGTCTTTATGGCTTCCAAAAGAAGCATTGAGTGTTTTTAATATAATTTTTTAGAAGTGTTTTAATGGTGTTTATGTAAGCATTTTAAATGTCATTTTTTGTTTTTACAAGCCTATGTAAAAATTACGAGAAAAAAACGCCATAGTCAGCCCAAATTTGGTTTAAAGTAACATCTGTTTGCATTAAAACTGCTAATGAAAAATACAGTTAAAAATGCAGTGAACAATTAACCAAATGAAGTAAAAAATAGTGGCTTTATTTGGTATAAATAGCCTAAGGCTATGCTCACATGGCATAAAATTGCTTATGCTTATTTCACTTGAGAAACGCACGTTTGTAAGCATATTTTTTCCTGCATTTTTATGCGGTTTTTCTTCATTTTGGTGTATTTTTTATGCTTATTTTCATGCATTTTTCTCAGTACAGGGAATTTAAGAGTACATAACCTTTCTTTTGGCACATTTATGTGCTGATAACGGTCCTGCACTTTTGCACGCACTTTTTCCCTTTTAATTTAATGGGACACTAAAGTCAAGTTTTTAGAACGCATTTTGATACATAATTTCAAGAAGCATTTTGAGCATTAAAGGATGTGCAAACAAACACTGTGTAATCCCAGCCTAAGGGTTTCTAGATAGATACACCTTCCGAAAAGCCATTTTCGTACAATGCATTTCAAAAGTTATCTATGGCACAAGGGGTACAATCTCAATATGGCCCTATGTAGCAAAAGTGTGCCTGCAATAAGTTCTGCTCCAACTGTATGAAGACAGGCGATAAGACATAAAGCATAAACAAAGTCTTTTCCCAGGTTAGATATCATGACTATCATCCCACTACATGCCTGAAAGTTCCCCAATCTGTTTGTATTCTTCCCCTATTTACCAGGGAAGACATTATTTCTCTCGGAGCCTCCCTTTCCAAACATTATTATCATCATTTATTTATATGGCACCAGCATATTCTATGGAGCTATAGATTATGAGAGACAAAGAGTGAGCAGCATGCATAATGAAACACGCATATTTAATTGTTTCTCACAGTAACGCTATAGACCGAAGACAGAGCACCGTCGTCTTCCGAGCCATTTTCCATTTGCAAAAAAAAGAAAAAAAAATCGGTCCGTTACCCTTTCCCTCATATATAATACTATCTCCATGTGCTTCGAAAGCAGTGAATATACCATGAAAATTTGTGGCTGCCGTTTGCTGAATCTTGGCCTTGTTATTCACTGTTGCAAAACTGTGCTAAATAAAGCTATATTTCTCATGGCGAACAAGGGCTAAAAGATTTTTAGCAAACTGCCATGTTTGAATTATCTGCACAAAAAGGCATTGGGGAAAGAGAGCTGCCGTAACTTGTGCCAATCAGATGGCACACCCTGCTGTGTTTTTGATTGAAAAAGCAAGGTAACATTTGCAGCCATGTCAAAGAGACAGTGATCAGATAAACAAATTGGTCTCCGAAGTGCAGAGTTCCTGGAACAAACCCTGCTTCAGGGTGTGACATAGAGGTTGTAATTCACACTAATGCTATGTTTGCTGCTGCAAGCTTAGGCGTTCTATTACCAGACAGGAAGGAAATGGGCTGAACCACTGTCTGCTTTATGATGTGAAATGCTTTTGTTAATTTACCTGGTCAGGGAAGAGCATGGTGGTTGAGCTAATGGTGTCAATTTCATATCCACCAGGATCAATAGACATCAAGGAGTTAACAACTCACCAGTGCCCTCCCACCACCACCCAGCAGTCCATAGATTCCATGACTACACACCCAAATTGAAATAGCGGTACCAGTTCCAATAAAAAATATAGGCTTTATTCTCCAAAAATCCTTAAAAACATGACAATGAATTACATGTTATCCATAGATTAAAATCCGTCTGACGCGTTTCGAACTTGAGTGAGATCTAGACGTTCCAAACACATCGGACGGACTTTCAGCTATGGATAACATGTATATGCATTTCATTGCTTTCATACCATTGTTATATAAGTATTTTTGGGGGAATAAAGCCTATATTTTTTAATCGGACTTGGTACCACTACTTTAATTTGGAAATGACTATCAATAGTTTTAGCAAGCCTTCCGTAGAGTGTCATTATGTACTATACAACAAATGACCGTTATGTCAGGTATAGATGTACTCAAAGGGAATTTTTCCACCTTGTCGCCATGTATGTCATGTTATGGGATAAAAGACAAGGCCACATCATCAAAATAAGGCCTTTTGGATGCAGGATGATTAAAAAAAAGTGCCCTCACAGTCCCCGGTGCTGCATTCTGCATGCAGTACAAACATCAGATGTGCAGAATAAAAACATAGTGGGGGTGGGGGGGTGAAGGGGTGGACTAGCTTGTCTCAGCTGGCAGCCCTATTCCGCTTCAGTAAAGACAAGGTACAGAAATGTCCTTTGGGTGACATTCAAAACTCGATATAAATCCTCTGCTTTATGAGACTGCAGTGCAATAAATTACTTAGCCTAATTGTAGATGTAATGAATTACCATAATTAGTCATGGGCTACATTAAATTAATCAGCATGGTACATTATTTTGCTAAATTACATCTTTGCCTTCCGAAGCCACCAGTGCAGCAATCAGTGTTTCTTGCAAGAGGAGAATGATGCTGTAATGAGAAGCCTCTCTGCTCTCGCACAGTGACAGGATATGAATTTTGATGGCAGACAGGAAGAGCTGAAGACGGTGAAGCTCCAGCTTATGCCTGAAGTCTCTCTGGTTGTTAATGATGCTGTAGCCTTCCTGCGGGGGACCAGTGAGCTGCATTATGTGAAGGTTGTGGAAATGTGGAAGAAAACATTTAGTCGCTGCTCCGAGGCAAACAATATCGGTGATAACAACCACTTAGGAAGCAGCAGGGAGACAACTTTGTAACATTATCATATATTTGGCGTGTTATTCCGCAGTGACTGATGAGGAACGTTAATGCCTACTCCATCTTCTATAATATTCGGATAGTGGATAGCGCTTCACTACTTAAAAACTGTAGAAAAATCATCGAAAAAAGTGAAGAGGAAATGACAGAGAAAGAATTTTGTCGATTTTTGGCACGTAGAGGGACGCCTTTTGTCTGCGGTTTGCGGATTCAAGCCATCCCCCTTTACGTTGACATATTCATGATCTGCCCAAAAACTGGGCGGAACAATAAACATGTTCTAAGTTTTTTAGTTATGACGGCGGTGTCAAAAAACATCCGGCAGAAGATCCGTGCAGTGTGAACTACTGCATGGATACTCTATTTAAATCTATATAAAAGCTTGACACATTGTTTACAGATGGTTTTCAAATCCGAAAACCGTCTGTCAAAACGACTGAAAACCTTGCCGTGGGGATGTACCCTACTGACTTCAATCACATTTACAAGAAACAAAGGAGTTAACATAGGGATAGTGATTAGGAATAAGGCAAATATGTTCACACGACGTAATTGCAAGGCGCATTTCGGCGCGTATTTGCGCTCCCCACAATTACGGTAATACATAGCTCTCATAGAGAGTTGTAAATTACGTCCGTCTCCCCCGGTCTACAATACGTGCATATTGTACGCTGAGAGAGAGAAGTGACAAGCCACTTCTACGCGGCGCTTACAAGTGTTCTAGAAGTACGTGCTGACCAGCGTATTGTGGTGTGTACGGTACGCGACGCAATACGCTGTGTGAACATACCCTAAGGCCGTGTACAGACGGCTTATTCAAGCCGTAATTGCGGGCCGGATTTCGCCTTGAATAAGGGGCGGGACGGGGGCGGGGCGGGAGCGCGGCAGGGGAGCAGCTCGCCGGCCCCATAGACAATGCATTATTTACGGCGCGTCCACGCCGTAAATAATGTGCATGTCACTTTCTCCCCGCCCGGCGGATTCACCGAGCGGGGAGGAGCGACGGAATCCATAGTTCTCTATGAGAGCAGTGGATTACCGTAATTTCTGCGACGGATTGGAGCCGTACTGAGGCGCAAATCCAGCGCGCAGTACGGCGCCAATCCGCGGCAAAATAAGCCGTGTGAACGGGGCCTAAGGCTGAAGACACAAGGAATATTCTTCCTCTGGAAAAATATGCCATGAAATACGTGGCAGAAATCTAAGGGACAACCTCTGATTTGTGCTGTGTATTTCTCTGTTTTTTCTTTACATGATTTCACTGCGTTTTAGGATGTAGATTAGCTCTATCCAGCTGGGGTTAATCTGAGTCCTGGCTCTGTTGCATTTTTCTCAATGAATATGTGTGGAAAACGTGTGAATAATTGACAGAAACATATTTTTTTATGCAATGTGGACTTGGTTTCCGCATCCGTAAAAATACGTGCTGCAACTGTGCATTTTATGAACCATAGTGGACATTTATTTATATTAATTTCTATAGCACCGCTATATTCCACAGCGCTGTACAGACATTGTCATTCCTCATATTGGTTCATGTCCTCATCAGGGCTCACAATCTAAATTCCAGATTTACCTATTTGTATGTTTTGGAGAGTAGGAGAAACTGGAATACCCAGAGGAAACACATGCAAACAGGGAAAAACATACAAACTATTTACAGATGTTCCCCTTGGGGGGACACAAACCCAGGAGCCCTGGGAAATGTTGCTAACCACTGAGCCACCATCAGGAGTGCCAATAGGGCAGTCCGGGCAGTACTCCTGTCAGGAGCCCTAATCAAAAAGGGGCCCACTGATATGTTACAAAAAAGCAACTAGTAATGGGTGGGGCCCCATTTGATTTGACTGTATGGGGCCATAAAATGGTTAATAGATGACTGATGGCAGCCCTTTGATTGCGGCGGATTGTTTCCCTGCTCTGTCGGGTGATCAGAACACCTGGTGACCCGACAGAGCCCGGGGAACGGCTGCACAGTCAGCCCTGAGGGCCCAGGACTGTCTGTGTAAGAAGCCAGTGACCAGGACAGACTGTATGCTGTCCTGATCACTGCCTGTGTCAGACTGACACAAATTATAATGCTGCAGCACATAAAGAAATGCTACAGGCTAAGGGTATGTTTAGACGGTGTATTGCAGCACGTATAGTACGCGCCGCAATGCGCTGGGTGCTTTGGAGTGACGTGTTGATCATTGCATCTATCCAAAGCACGGGGGGCTGGCCGGGCGCCGGCCCCAGAAACATTCCTTGTCAGCGGCGCATATTTGCTGCTAACAATTGACATGTCACTTTTCTGTGAGAGCTATGGATTACCGTAATTGCGGCGCGCATTTCGCTGCGTATAATGCGCAATACGAGGCGAAATGCACGCCAGAATAAGCCGTGTGAACATACCCTAATGCTTTTAAAATTGGATATCATTTTGTTTCGAACAGCAAAGGATAAGAGGATTTCCCAAACGTTCAAATTTACCTAGAATATATAGAAAACAATAAAAACTCTAAAACTGACAATTTTTGTCTTATCTCCTTTTTTATTGTCAGCACTGTGCAAATCCTTCCTTGAGCTGAAATGCTGAATCATGCTAATCAGTCACATAGAATGTGCCGCTATATGCCTGCAATACGCTGTGTGAACATACCGTTATGATTCATTATTTTTTTTTTATAATTTTCAATCATTTTTCATTTTTAAATTAGTATAAATTTTGTCCAAATATAAACTTTAGTTTGGTTAAAATTGCAAAAAATTATTAAACAAGAGAGATTTTTTGGGCAATATAAGAAAGTTTAATGATGCAAGTTTATCAAGTCAAAAAGATGGACATGTCAGGCTATGTCCACACAGCACAGGATTTTGGTTGTTTTTTCAGAGGATTCAGCATTTTGAATCTACTGAAAACTGACAATATTCTGCACTGTGTAGCCCTCAATATAAAATCCGTGCTGTAGTATTCACAACATGGATTTTTTTACTGTGGGTTTCAGAAAACTAAAGTCGCCCAGTGGTATATAGAGCATGTTCTATATTCGACGGGAACTATGTCAGATTCCTGCAGCTCCAATGTACTGGGCTGACCGGAAACTGAAATCCGACCGCCGTTTTTGTGAAAAAAATGAGCCAATAAAAATACCGTCGCGTTTCTGACAGTATTTTAACTGTGCTTTGAGGACCTAGTAAAAAGGGATTTGGGTCAATCACAGGGACTGTACATCCAAAAGAGGGACACTTAGGAGGTATGAAACCATATTGGGAGAAGTATGAAAAATGTCTTATTCTAAGACTTTTCCTGTCACCCACAGCAACCACTTTCATTTTTTTCAGAGCACTATATGAAATCAAAGGGGATCTCTGATTGGTTCTATGGGCAACAAGAAAAGTCTTAGAACAAGACAGTTTTCATACATGTGGCCCATAGTCTTTATAATGCAGTTGTCAGACATGGACGTTACATATGTGTGACATATAGTGTGTTTGTTGGGAGATTGATGCTTTATGATGAGATACCACAGAGCAAGGGTGTCTGTGTTCTTTCCCTAGCTAATAGTGCATCTCTGAAAATCGTGATCCCTCAAGTAATAATGGCCATAAGGAACAAAGATTTCACCATACAGTGGTCCTTCCTGGGACATTGTATCTTAAAACCAGACCCACAATACAATATCACAGACACTGTTGATCTGCAGCTCATGTGATTGATGGAAGATAGAACTAATTATCAGGAACTAATTATCAGGAACATTTTACTGGTAAAAGCTCTGTATTAGTACATGCAGAGATCGGTGAACTAGTAGTGCTTCTTTACAGTACAGTGCGGTACTACATGCTCTGTACTGCTCCTAACAGGTGCCAGGTATTAGTTTAGCGCACTCCCATTTTCTTTTTTTCTTGTACATTATGTGGAAAGTAAATGACCCAAAGAAGCTCCTGTCGTCAAAATAGAAAGTGATTTCCAGCTTCCAGCAGCTCTTTCTGATGTTATATGGAAGGACTTGCTTTATCTGGATTAGTTTTCTGCTTAATTCTCCATCATCTTGATTTTGCACTATTTTGGGTGACATTTTGGGGCTTCAGAATCAATTACCAGTTTTCCATATAGTTATGGTTTCAACATACAATGGTTGTCCCAGAATCAATCAATTAATACTATACGATAAAGGGGTTTTCTCACTACAATTATTAGTTTCTAACACGTAAGAAAAAGTAAATGAAGACTTTTACTAAATACTTTGTTGATATTGCTATGGTCACGAGATAAAGAAGATTTTATCTCGTCTTAGAGCACACAACTTTTTCTGGTTACCAACCATCTCTCCCCTCCTCTCCCTGTTCTCTCTTAGCTCTCATTGCTTTAAACTGCCCTCACTCTGACCAAGGTGAGTCCCCTGGTGTAGAGTCTTATCTCTAGTAATGAGAAGCTTTCACTCTGTAAAGCTCTGTAGCCTTGTATAGTACTTTTTAACCCCTTAACGACCGCCCACTGACTTTTGACGTCGGCTGGTGCGGGTCGTTCGTCTACAGCGACGTCTTTTGGTGCCGCTGCAGACATCGGGGTTTGCGGCGCCCGGGAGCCACAGCACTACACGGTACTACACAGCCCTGATCCCAGAGCATCTCCTACAAGCACCGGGAAGCGGGGGAACCACCGCTCCCCATTGCTTTAACCTTTTGATTGCGGCGGATCGTTTCCCTGCTCTGTCGGGTGATCAGAACACCTGGAGACCCAACAGAGCCTGGGGAACGGCTGCACAGTCAGCCCTGAGGGCCCAGAGTAGCCCCAGGACTGTCTGTGTAAGAAGCCAGTGACCAGGGCAGACTGTGAGCTGTCCTGATCACTGCCTGTGTCAGACTGACACAAATTATAATGTATTAGCATATATGAATATGCTAATATATTTCTAAGTGTAAAAAAAAAAAAAAAAAAAAAGGAAAACAGTTCTCCCTTCATGGGAGACACACAAAAAAACCTACACATATTAGGCATCCAGATGACCATAATAACCTGTAGAATTAAGTGTAAGATGTGAATGGTGTAAAAAAAATGTAAAAAAAACGAAAAAAAAATTTTTTTCAATTCTGCAATTATTTATAAGTTAACTTAAACTATTCCCCCATAAAGTACAACTTGTCTCAAATAAAACAAGGCCTCATACAACTGCGTCATTGAAAAAATAAAAAAGTTACAACTGTTGAAACGTAAGGAGGCAAAAACTAAAAAAATGTTCTGGTCGTTAACTACTTTTCAGACCTGTGGTTAAACTTCCTGCAGTCTTGTCAGTGTAGCCAAAATAGCTAGGAACAACAAAGCTGATGTGTAAATCACTGCTATAGACCCACCCATAGCCTAAACAGACTGTGTGAGTCTAAAGCTGACTGTGGCTCTGTGAAACTCCATGGTGAAACAATCCCTTTAAGGGACCACTGTACTTGAATCTTCCACTTATGATAACATTTCTGTAGGCTTCTTGCAGCTCTCCATAAGCTGTTTAATGACAGGAAGTTCAGTAGTTCTGTGTGCATTCAAGCTCAGGAAACAGCTTTGCATCCAGCCCAGGAGTTCAGGTGACCAAAGTGGTTTGGATTTTTCAAGGCAGTCTTTATAGCCACATCCCTTTGGTTCTGCCTTCCAAGGTTTTCAACATTGGGGGACATGTATGAAGATCAGAGCATTGAGGCGCCTGTTTTCACAGTTTTTTTCTGTGAAAACTGCTCCTGATGTATGTCGGCGCCGAAGTGCGCTCACACATGAGGGGCATACATTGACGCTTCCGAAAGAGACAGATCACATTGAAATAGGTCTGCCTGTCGGAGCTGTAATGCGCCTCACTTTGCCGACCCGCATTCATACATGCGTCGGAGATTACGAATGTGGTGCGCCCCGGCCCAGAACGTCCACAGAATAGCCCTTCATGTTAGGTGCATAAGAAAGTGGCGAAGCTTGCGCCTAACAGCGCATTACTGCGTTTGACAGCGGAGCCTGCACAGTGAGGCGCATTATACGCCTGAAAACAGGCGAAAAGCCCGATCATACATGCTGCCCATTGTGTGTGCACTGAAACTGAGGTTGGGAGGGAGGAAGAGAGAAAAGCCACAGCAAAAAAAATCCTGGGATTTGTAGTTTTATAAAGCAAAGCGAGACAGTCTTTAAAGCGGAAATTTTGCTGCTCAGCTACAGAGTAGGATGGCTTCATATAGCACATAAAATGCACAAATTAGCACAGAAAACATCACAGACAAAAGAATGAAGCTTTTTTGTTTTTCTTTATTCACTAAACAACCCCCTTAACCATACAGTTGAAACCAGTTTATATACACTATATAAAAAGACACATACATATGTTTTTCTCACTGTCTGACATGGAATCAGAGTTAACCTTACCCGTTTTAGATCAATTAGGATTACCAAAATTATTTATATTTACCCTTTCTGCGCTGCCAACTACCGACCAGTCTCTAACCTGCCCTTCATCTCCAAACTCCTGGAACGCTTGGTCTACTCTCGCCTAATCCGCTATCTCTCTGCTAACTCTCTTCTTGACCCTCTGCAATCAGGTTTCCGCACCCTACACTTCACAGAAACTGCTCTTGCTAAAGTTTCAAGTGATCTCCTGACAGCAAAATCTCAGGGTAACTACTCATTGCTGCTTCTTCTGGATCTCTTTGCAGCATTTGACACTGTTGATCACCACCTCCTCGCCAACATGCTCAGTGCCATTGGCCTCCAGGACACCGCTCTCTCTTGGTTTTCTTCCTACCTCTTTGACCGCTCCTTCAGTGTCTCATTTTCTGGATCTTCCTCCTCTCCTCTTCCTCTTGCAGTCGGGGTTCCTCAGAGATCCGTTCTTGGTCCTCTCCTCTTTTCCCTCTATACAGCCCCCATTGGACAAACAATCAGCAGATTTGGCTTACAGTACCATCTCTATGCTGATGACACTCAAGTTACTATACACTTCCTCCAGAGACATCACTCCCGCTCTGCTACAAAACACGAGTGACTGTTCGCTATCTCTGACATCAATGTCCTCTCTCTATCTTAAACTAAATCTCACTAAAACTGAACTTCTAGTCATCCCACCATCTTCTAACCAACCCTATCCTGCTATTTCTGTCTCAGTGTGTGGCATCACCATAACTCCTAGGCAGCAGGCCCGCTATCTTGGGGTTATACTAGATTCTAATCTGTCCTTCACCCCATATATCCAATCCCTTGCCCACTCCTGTCACCTGCACCTCAAGAACATCTCCAGAATCCGTCCGTTTCTCACTGTGGAAACAACTCAAACCTTCATTGTTGCTCTTATTCTTTCTCGTCTTGACTACTGTAACTCCCTACTTGTTGGTCTTCCTCTCTGTAAACTCTCTCCTCTCCTATCTGTCCTGAATGCAACAGCCAGGCTTTTCTTTCCTTCCAGCCGCTATACTGGTGCCTTTACCCTGTGTCAGTCTCTGCACTGGCTGCCTATTCAGTACAGAATACAACATACACTTATCACTCTCACCCATAAGGCTCTCCAAAGTGCTGCCCCCTCTACATCTCCTCCCTCATCTCTGTCTACCACCCTACCCGCTCTCTCCGCTCTGCTGCTGATCTAAGATTACACACCTCACTCATCCGAACCTCCCATACCCGTCTACAAGATTTTGCATGTATTGCACCAGTTCTCTGAAACATGTTACCCCATGTGATCAGGCACACTCACAACCCTCACAGTTTTAAGTGCGCTCTGAAAACTCATCTTCTTAGACAAGCCTAAAAAGATCACTAAACTGTTTATCCCTCCATATTCTGTCCACACATTGTCATTCCTGCACTTTGGCACGGACAGGCACTTATCTGTATATAGATGTATTGGTTGGGATGGCAGGTTGCATCCACTTTTTATTATACTACCTATAGTGTTGAGTATTACCTATTCACAAAAAAAATCGGACAGGTTATTAATGTGTAGCAAATTTTAGGCGCATCTGAAAAAAATTTTTTTTTTAATGGCTTTCAAAGGGTAAATTTTCCCCGATACCCCCTTTTGTATGGGCTCATCGTCCTTTCTTTTTTTGTTCGCCTGTTTGATCTCTCCTAGGGGGTGTCCCACGGGGTTTTTTTAGCTAAGCCCGGCTTTTATCTGTATAAACAGAAAACCCCTAATTTCACTTAAAACAAAGGAAAAAGGACAAAAACCCCCAATTAGTAACCCCCCTTTAGTCGCATTCTGTTTTAAACCCCCCTTTTCCCCCTTTTTAAAAACTGGGGGGGGTTTCAAGGGGAAAAATAAAAATTTTTTTACCCCCCAAAAATTTTTTTAAAAACCCCATTCTTCACAACATTCGTCATTTTCCTGCACCTTTGGACGGAAGGCACCTTTTTTGATTTTGGGGATGATGGTTGGGATGGCAGGAACCCACTTTTTTTAAACCCTTATGTTGATGATTTTCGCAAGGGGAAAATGGGCCGGTTTTTATGTGTTCATTTTTCAAACGCAAAAAATTTGGTTAAAATTGTGATAAAAATTTCCCCCTTTTTTCAGGTTTGGATTTTGGGGAAAAAATCGCTTAGGAAGGAGGTGGTGGGTGGCGAGTTATGAAGGGGGGGGGGGCATTGGCTGGCATCCCTTTTTCTAAACCCCCTTTCTTTAATCAGTTGTTGCGGTTTTGGCGGATTGGGGCGGGCCGTGGCGCTATTTTTCCCGCTTCTTGTTTTGCTGGGGTCTGCGGGGGTGGGTTTTCCCTTTTTAGTTCTTAGGCGGAAAAATTTTGGGGCACGCGGACACCGCGGGGGGGGGGGAGGGGGGGGGGCGGGGGGCACCCAAAAAGCAGACAGGCTCTTTAAAGGGGGTGGATTTTGTGCAGCCCAGCTGTGTTTAAATTTTTAGCCCCCGCATTGCAATGGGTTTTTTTAAACTTTTTTTGGGCCCGGGGGGGGGTTTTTTGGTGAAAATAAAACGGGTGGGGGTTGGGGGGGGCACCTGCCTTAAATTTGTTAGCAAATTTTTTGTCCCATGATTTTTTTTTGGTGCGAACCCCCTTTTTTTTCCCCGTTAAAAATTTGATGGTGTATTTTCCCCTTTGGCGCAGGCCAGCTTTGTTCAAGAATATTGGGGTTTAAATTTAAATCGGGGCAAATTTGTTGGGGTTTTTTTTGTAGGGCAAAAAATATTTTTTTCCCCTTTTTGTTGGGTTTTTTTTTTTTCACTTTGGGGCCAGGCAAGCTTTGTCATGGCCACTTGCCTTTAAATTTGATTGCGCTTTTTTTTGTATTTTCCCGCAGGGGTGTATTTTGTGGTGCAAAATCCACTTTTTTTCTGTTTTCTTTTTTGATATGTGTTTTTTTCCTTTTGGCGGGCCAGCTTTTCGATCCATTTTGCACTTAAAATTTGAATTACAGCAATTTTGTAGTCACCGCGGTGTATTTGATGGTGAAAACCCCCTTTTTATTACTGTATACATTTCAGTAGGGTTTTTTTTTTTTCACTTTGGCGCAGGCCAGCTTTGCCCATAGGGGAAACCTTGCAGGGGGAATTAAAAAATTTGAGCATTTTTTTTTGTAGTCATGAAAAGGCTGTATTGATAGGGCAAAAAATACCTTTTATTATCCTTAATTTCAGATAGGGGTTTTTTTACTTTGGCGAGGCCAGCTTTTTTCCATAAAACCCCCTTGACCAAAAATTTGAATCAGAAATTTTGTAGTCCCGCAGGGTATTTGATAGGTGCAAAAAATACTTTTATTATAAAATAGTTTTTAAATAGCTGTATTGCACGGGGTGCGGCCCTGTTTTTTCAATACCCACGTTGTACGACAATTTGATGAAAAATTTTTTGCAACTTTTCGTTTGTCATGCTGCAAAAAACACAATTTTCAGGTTTTAATTCTGAATAGTTTTTTTGGGTGTTGAATTTTAGTTTGGCGCGATAGCGCACTTGTATGATATTTTGTTGAAAAAATATCAATTCTAGTCCTAGGGGGAGTTGTAAAACCCGGGACTGAAGGAGGAACACTGTTGTTTTTTTCTTTGGGTTTTTCCACCGACGCATTTCCCCAGGTATTTGCAAGAAACATTTCAGTTTCTAATCCCAGTTGGCTGTGGAAATTGAGGGGTTTAAGAATAGCTGTATTTGCCCTCTTTTAATAAGAGACTTTCCAAAACTCTTCCATACTTCTCAAATTTTTATCTTTTTGAAAATGGGCGAAAAAGCGGTGGTAAGCGAGCAAAAAAGGGGGGGGTAGGACTGGGTGGGGACGAATGAAGGGGGTTTCCCTTTCCCGTGTGGCGACAAAAAAGAAGCCAGTGGTCGTCGGTTTTTCAGGACCGTCAGGCCCGATTGCTGGGGTCAGGGCCCCTTGAATCTCGTAAAGAACGCCGCAATTGTTTTTCAATTTTAAAGCCCGCTCGCAGTCGTACCCCCCCGCATCCAGTTCGGCCAAAATGTTCTCCCAGATCCGTCCAAAAATGAAACGAAGGCAGCCCAAAATGTCGATGTGTCCCAAATGTTTGGGGAAAAACCTTTTTGAAGACCCTTTTTATGACAAAAAACGGGGGGGGTCGGAGGGATGTTAAAAGATAGGGCCAAGGGGATTATTTTGTCTGCTCTGAGCCAGTTACTGATGCCTCAGAGGAGGAGAAGGAAGCCCCGGTCAAAACGGTAAAAAACCGGGGGTCGGCAAAACCCCGCGTGCCTTTGTTGGGAGCACCAATTTAAAAAAATTATACTGCGCCGCCCCCCTCCAAACTTCCTGTACCGGGGCCTTCCTTAATTCCCTCTGCTGTTTGCCCTTTAATCAAGCGGGGAAACTATGGGCCCGCTCGGCAGGTGCCAGGCAGGCCCAAAAAACTCCAGAAAAAAAATCCACGATGGAATTCCAGAGGTACCCCCCCCCAAAAACTTCTCTTTATTCCAAATTTTTCATCACGGGCAGTGCAACAACATGTATCGCCAACGCGTTTTGGTCTCTCAGGCCCTTGAT
Source organism: Phyllomedusa bahiana (assembly GCA_025379985.1). Lineage (NCBI taxonomy): Eukaryota > Metazoa > Chordata > Amphibia > Anura > Hylidae > Phyllomedusa > Phyllomedusa bahiana. The sequence continues at coordinate 20,605 of JAODAL010008952.1, forward strand.
CCGGCATGTGTTTTAGCAGCGTCCTGGATGCGAATGTCAGGGGCCAAATCCCTGTGTTGATTGGATGTGCTTTTCGGACCAAGTGGTCTTTTTTAGCAGAATTTTGCTTGGAGGCTTCAAATGGAAGGGGGAAGAGATGTCCCCAAGGTCCCCCCCCCAAAAAAAGGGGGGGGCGGTCGCAGAGTCCGTGAGATGATTTCCCCCGCCAGGTCCGGAAACCCGCCCTGTTATCAATCAAAAGGTCCGGACCCCCTTAAAATGGGCCTTTTTGAGCAAGCCTCGATTCCCAAAACAAAGTCTATGCGCCTTTTCTGTAAAACCTCATTAGGGCAGAAAATTTTGGTGTTAACCCCCCAACATGTTTGTCAATGCGCGAATGTGGGGTTGAAAAGGAGGGCCCACTTGGCCAAAAAAAAGGGCCCCAAACCCAAAGCCGGGTTTCAACCCCCTGGTCACACCCTCGTCTCCACCTCCTCCTCCTCCCCCCAACAAGCTTCCTGAGTGCCCATGTCTCTCAGAGTATATCGGGTCAGCCCCCGCTTCAGCCTCCACCGTGCCCGAGTACCCCCAGACCACCAGAGACCCATCCTACCCTTTTCTTCCGCCAGTTTGAGACCTGCACGCCTACAGTGGCCCGTTGCAGCAGCCTTTGTTTCCCGGTTGGGGCAGAAGAAAACACTTTAACCCAAAACCCTCCCAAAGCCCAAAAATTTTAATGTCGGGGTTGCCAGGTTTTTTTATTCCAGTTCCAAAAGATTTTAGTGGTTTGGCGGTGTGGAGACTGTAAAAGCACCCGGTTTATGACAAAACTGTTTCCATTTACTCACTTTATCTTTAGAATTTTTTTGCATTGCAATGGTTTTGAGGGTTTTGCTGTGAGATACGCTTAATAGGTCCTTTGGAACGAAATGTGGTTCTAAGTGGAATTTCTCCCCACAATTTTTAACAGTGCTGGAAAATCATTTTTTAATTTTTTTGGGTCATGCTGCTTTGAAATGCAGCAATACTACAGATCCTATTCTAAAAAAATGTGGTTTCTAACAGACATTTGTTCTTCACAATTGTCAAAAGTGGCTCAAGGGTCATGTTTTGAATTTTTGGGGGCATTTTGCTGTGAAATGCATCTATACTACAGGTCCTAGTCTAAAAAAACTTTGGTTTCTAACAGACCTGTGTTCTTCACGATTGTCAAAAGTGGCTCAAGGGTGATGGTGCTGTCACAAACATACAAAAGGAATATGTATGGAACACTGTTTAAATGGACACATATTGCAAAAAGACTTGTTTTTGCAAAATCTTTAAAATAGCTAGTAATCCCTGTAGTGAGATAACCCATTTAATACAATTAAAAAAAAAAGAGAAACAAAGATGTGGTGGGATTGCATCCTATTTTAAAAATGTGTTTTCTAGAATTAAACTACTAAAAAATGTACAAAATAGCTGATACAAATATTCCTCTGAATTGTACAAGGGAGGTACAGGAAGACTTGAACAGATGTAGGTTACCCAGGACAGGTCTAGTCAATGTCCAGTTCAACTAAAATGGTGGTTCAAAGACTCCTTTTTCCGGCACTTTTTAATCTGTGGGTCAGACAGGTTTAATGGTCATACTGCGGTCCAGGACAGGCATAGTCAATGTCCAGTTCAACTAAAATGGTGGTTCAAAGACTCCTTTTTCCGGCACTTTTTAATCTGTGGGTCAGACAGGTTTAATGGTCATACTGTGGTACAGAAAAGGTATAGTCAATGTCCAGTTCAACTAAAATGGTGGTTCAAAGACTCCTTTTTCCAGCACTTCTTAATTTGTGGGTCAGACAGGTTTAATGGTCATACTGCGGTCAGGCCACGTATAGTCCAACTCCAGTTCAACTAAAATGGTGGTTTAAATACTCCTTTTACAAGCACTTTTTAATCTGTTGGTCAGTCAGGTTTAATGGTCAAACTGAGGTCCAGGACAGGCATAGTCAATGTCCAGTTCAACTAAAATGGTGGTTCAATGACTCCTTTTTCAGGCACTTTTTAATCTGGAGGTCAGATAGGTTTAAGGGTCATGCTGCATTCCAGGACAGGGATAGTCAATGTCCAGTTCAAGTAAAATGATGGTTCAAATCATACTGCCTTCTGGCACTTTTTAATTTGTGGGTGATGCAGGTTTAAGGGTCATGCTGTGGTGCAAGACAGGGATAGTGAATGGTGTGTGACTTTTTTTCTGTGGCTTTTATAACCTAAGTGTGTTGCCCAAGATGTAGCACGTACCCATTTGACTGTTGTGGATGTCAATTCCAGCTTATCCAGCCCTGTTTGGGTGTTAGAATGAAGGTGTTGTTCCTCTCCCATAGACTTTAATGGTCATCGGCGATAATCTATTATCTACTATCGGAAATCGTCTTGATAATTGCCGATATCGACTATCGACCCGATGACGATAGTCGACGTAATCGCTCATCACTAGTACCCTATATTTATGTAACATGGCTGGTCCATTGTAAACCAAGCACTTGTCACCCTTAGTTTCACCCAAACGGCCTGAGAGATTGTAAGCTCTTGCGAGCAGGGCCCTCACACATTGTGTCTCATTTGTCAGTAGCTTTTTTATAATGTAATGTCTGTTTTGTCTGTGCTTATTCCCTCTATATTGTAAAGTGCTGCGGAATATGTTGGCGCTATTTAAATAAAGATTATTATTATATGTTTCTTTTGGAGTCATGACAAAGTGGCCTTTCAACCCATGTTGATAAAGTACTCATTTCACTGTTTCCGCCAGCATCTTCACAAGGTCTTTGGCTTTTGTTCTTGGATTGATATACACACGTCAGACCAAAGCATGTTCATCTCTGAGACACAGAACCCATCTCCTTCCTGAGCGGGATGATGGCTGGACATTCTGATCTTGTTTGTACTTGTGTATAATTGTTTGTACAGATGAACGAGGCACCTTCAGGTATCTGGAAATTGTACTTGAGGATGATCCAGACTTGTGCAAGTCCATAATTCTCTTCCTGATCTTTTGGCCGATTTCTTTAGACTTTCCCATGATGTTACACACAGAAGCTTCCAAAGACATGACATCATATGGTCTGTCCCAAATAGTTGAAAGGCATAGTAATCCAAGTGTATGTAAACTTTTGACAGAAAGCAATAAAATGCCTTAACAATTTTCTCTCTCATTATTCTGGCATTTGGCAAATATTAATAATTTTGGTTTCTAATTGACCTAAAACGGGTAAGGTTTATTCTGATTTTGTGTCAGATAGAGAGAAAAACATGCATATGTGTCTTTTTATATAGTGCATGTAAACTTCTGGTTTCAACTGTATGTGTGCAAACAATTATAAGCTAATAAAGATCCTTGAGTTCTCCTCTTCAGTCATTTCTTAGTTATATCTCTTTCGAGTAAAGCTTTCTGACAACTGATGTGGCCACTAAAGGTAAGTGAAAATCTTTTTACTGATACTACGAATATTAATAGTTTTTCACCTTATTATATCTAATGGCTGCTATTATAGCTCCCATAGGAGTTATCAACCGTCTTTGTCCAATTTGTGCATGGCAAATGTACCTAGTTATGTACTGATATAACTCACATACACATAACTAGGAAGACTTACCACTCTCGTGTCTGGGAAAGCTTGATGATAAACCATGTAATTATAATAATTTTTATACAGCAGCAACACAGTCTGCAAAATTATAAGAGAGCACTCCAATATTATGCTCTTATTGCTTATTTTATTGAGACCACATGCGCACCAACATAATTTAATGACATTTCAGGCTTAATGTTGCCATTTGTCTTGTTAGAAAAGTATGTAATAAAGATTAAGTCAATATTTGCAAACACATACAAGATGAGCAATATATAGCAATGGATTGTCAAACTACTATATAACCATCTGTGTTTTAGCAGCAGGTCATGCTGAATACATGGTAACCTTAATGGACCAAATGGCGCTAGATGCAGAACAGTTAGGAGAGAAACCTGCTAATATGTGCATAACAAGAAATACTGAAGAAGCTGAATACGATATATGCATATCAAATGCATTGTCCTCACCAATAGGCATCCATGGGCGGCAAAAGCAATTGTACATGATAATTGTACTGTGGACCGGATACAGTGTTTCCCCCTCTTGATATTGTCCATGCATAAAGGACATCATTACTGCACACACCAAATCTCGCAGTGCTTTCTGTCACTTCTTGCATGGTTTGAGCATGACTCCTTCTGCAGCCCATTGCACTACTTATCTACTCAATTAGAGCTCATAAGAGCAAAGTTTGTAGTATATAAAATATTGTGACTACATGGTGTGAGTGTACAATGTGTGTGTCTGTAGGAAGTGGATGTAGTTTTGTGAGTGTATGTCTGCTTACTTGCACATAGTGAATGCAGGCGTATAGTGAGTATGTAGTGGGTATAAGTATATGTGCATACGTGTATGTATTTTTTTTATTATTATTATTTATTTTAAAGCGCCATTAGTTCCAGGGTGCTTTACATTCGAGTGGGTTACATACATAACATAAGTCAAACGAGTACAATGATAAGTGATGAATGACAATTGGCACGACAGAGGGAGAGAGGACCCTACCCGCGAGGGCTTACAATCTACAAGGAGGGGGAAAGAGACAGAAGGTAGGGGCAGACATGTTTGTGGAGGGTGTAGTGGCAGCAGGGTTATTGTAGGTTATAGGTAATCCTGAAGAAAGGGGTTTTCAGATTGCTACTTATGTAGTAAGTGTAAATACATGGGTATAGCTGTAGTAATTAAAGGGGTTTTACCAAGAAGGCATTTATGCCTGGTTTGTCCTACTTCAGCTTTCAGTGTGCTCAGAAGGGGGCGTGTACTTCATATTATGTGACCCAGCAGGCTCAACATCACCATGCCTTTCCCTATGGTGTGTTCCCTCTAGTCAAACACAGGACTGTTTATGTAAAGCAAAGGGAGTACCTACAATATAGCTGAGTGGTTAGCACTTCTCCCTTTTAGCATAAGGGTTCAAGGTTCAAATCCCAGCAGGAACCAAAATGTGGAATTTTTGGGGGGAGGGAGGTTCAGTGCACATTCCTGATTGAGGTTTCTTTTTTCTCTTTATTTATTTGCAGTATCTGACTAATTACTAAAGAGTGTAGAGTACAGGAGTAGAATGACAGCATCTGGGGTTGAACACTTGCTCAGCAGTTAGTGTGTGTGATTACTAGACTGAGTATATTTATATTTGCCAAATGCCAGAATAATGTGAGAGAGAATTTTTTAAGGACTTTTTTTTTATAACTTTCTGCTAAGTCAAAAGTTTACATACACTAGGATTACTGTGCCTTTAAACAATTTGGGACAGCCCTTATGATGATGTCATGTCTTTGGAAGCTTTTGATAGGTTTATTGGCAACATCTGAGTTAATTACAGACACAACTGTGGATGTATGTTAGTGCATATCAGAAACATACTGCTTCTGTGTGTAACATCATGGTGAAGTCTAAAGAAATCAAAATATCAGGAAGTGATATTGGTGGACTTGTACAAGTTTGGATCATCCTTTGGGTACAATTTCCAGATATCTGAAGGTGCCTCGCTCATCTGTACAAACAATTATACGCAAGTGCAAGCAAGATGGGAATGTGCAGCCATCATATCGCTCAGAAAGGAGACGGGTTCTGTGTCTCAGAGATGAACATGCCTTGGTCCAACATGTTCATATCAATCAAAGAACAAAAAGAAAAGACCCTGTGAAGATGCTGGCGGAGGCTGGTAAGATTTTGTCATTATCAATAGTGAAACGAGGGCTGAAAGGCCACTCTGCCAGGAAGAAGCCATTGCTGTAAAAAAAAAAACATATAAAAGCCAGATTAATGTCTGCAAATGCACACAGGAACAAAGACCTACATTTTTGGAGACATGTCCTGTGGTCTGACGAATCTAAAATTGAACTGTTTGGCCATAATGACCATTGTTAAGTTTGGAGGAAAAATGGAGAATCTTGGAAGCCTAAGAACACCATCCCAACTGTGAAACATAGGGGTGGCAGCATCATGTAGTGGGGTTGTTTTGCTGCAGGAGGGACTGGTGCACTCGACAAAATAGATGGCATCATGAGGAAAGAAGATTATGTGGCAATACTGAAACAACATCTCAAGACATCAGCCAGGAACTAAAAGCTTGGTCAGAAATGGGTCTTTCAAATGGACAATGACCCAAAGCATACTGACAAACTAGTTACAAAGTGGCTTAAGGATAAGCAAGTCAATGTTTTGGAGTGGCCATCACAGAGCCCTGATCTCAATCCTAATGACAAATTTATGGACAAAGCTGAAAAGGCAGGTGCGAGCAAGGCGACCTACAAACATGGCTCAGTTACACCAGTTCTGTCAGGAGGAATGGGCCAAAATTCCTACTATCTATTATGAGAAGCTTGGGGAAGGATATCCAAAACGTTTGACCCAAGTCATATAGTTTAAGGGCAATGCTACCAAGTACTAATGAAATGTATGTAAACTTTTGTCTTTGCAGAAAGTAATAAAAATGCCTTAAATTCTCTCTCTCATTATTCTGGCATTTGGCAAATATAAATAATTTTTATAATCCTAATTGACCTAAAACATAAGGTTTATTCTGATTTCATGTCAGATAGTAAGAAAAACATGGATATGTGTCCTTTTGTATAGTGTATGTAAACTTCTGGTTTCAACTGTATCTATGTGGGCTAATAGGGTGGGGCTTGACACCTAATTGTTTTCACTGTAGTAGACAATATGGCCTGCACTTACCAGTTCACAGGAGCCATTAGGAAGGGTTTCCAGTTGCCTGAAAACTCCCTCCCACTGGCAGTGGGTCGGCTGAAGGCCATTTTTAACTGTGTTTTTATTCTCTGGATGCAGATACAGATCAAAAGTGTGAAGGGGCAGTGAGAAAGCAGGGAAACTGCAAACAGTATTCTGTATTTTGCCACAATTTTTGCAAATCGCTGCAAAACTAGAGCCTACCATCCCTGTCTGCACTGTAGGTGTAATTATCCCTTACATGATCTTGTCATGTCAATATGTTGTCACCAAAGGCCCTGCAAGTCTAATTAACCTGTACTGCACAACATTACAGAGAAGGAGCCCTGTATTTAGTTACAAGGAAAGGATGGGGGGACTGTAAGGAGAGGAGCATGAAGATCAGCGAGAGAGGGCCACAGCAGCAGTGTTTATATGAAATAAGAGCAATGGTCTGTATGTGAGAATGCAATCATTTGTCTATATGTAACAGAGGAAACCATCAGCAGCAGTTTGTATGTGATGGGGCTATAAGCAGTTTTTATGTGACAGAAGAAACCATCAGCAGTAGTCTATATGTAAGAGAGGGGAAACACAAGCAGTAGTTTATATGTAACAGAGGATGGGGGCTACAGCACCAGTTTATACATAAAAGAGGAGGCTGCTGGAGCAGCAGTCTGTATGTATCTAAGCAGAGGGATATTAGCATCGTTATGTATGTGAGAGAGTAGGGGGCTGAAGTAGAGGTCCATATGTCCAAAAAGTGGGGGCATGAGTGGCGGTCAATATGTGAGACAGAAATAAGGCATATGAGGCATGTAAACTGTGAAGCTGCAGGAGTTGAGAGCTGGCTGTCAGACCCAGATCAGCTCTGCAGTCAGTGCTGGGTGCTGTATTCCCCTTTTATTGGGGTTAATAGAAGCTAGAGGGGACATCTGTAATTAAAAAAATGTGTTGGAGAAAGGTACGAAAAGTTTTTTCTGACCTTAGTTTCCAGTGATTCCATAGGGAAACTGTGAAGAAAATTAATTCAATGGATACTTGCAGTGGAGCCAGAAAAACTTATGTAAATGGCGCGTCAGGTAGAACCCTCTCCTCCATTTGTCCCTGCAGCCAGGGACTGGGGTTTTTGGGAGAATGATGCTGTACCACCCACTCGCCAGTGTAGTGGAGAGTGTCTCCTACTACACTCACAGTCAGTGCCCACATTGAGGCGCTGTATAGGAATATACAGTAGGATATGGGAATGACCAAGAGGGGGATAAAGCTGTCTTATCCAAGCTCACTCCACTGTTCCCTGCACTCAACAAAGTAGTCGACAGAGATTTATTTATATAAACTGCAGTCGTTGTCCTGGACAATAAAGTTACTTCTCACATGATTGGTGCAACCAATTACAAGGTATGTGACCTTATTATTGGAGGCTGGTTGAGCAGAGAAGGCAAAAGACTTGATCCAGGTCATCAGGGAAGGTGAATTTAGAGGTTTGTTTTTCCATTCTCATGCTCCTTGGCTTTGCAGGAAAATCCACAAATAAATCAGCGCAATCTCATGTGCATTTGCTATTGCAGATTTACCTGTGAACAGCAGCGGAATTGCTGCAGATGTTCTACAACAATTCTGCTGCATGTGGACATGCCTTTAATTAAAGGGATACTGCATTTTTGTTAAAACCAGTATTCCTAGAAAACAATTTTTTTTATTATTTTTTAGATTTTTTGGCATTTTTTTTTTTTATTCTGGCAGTCCAATGCAATTAAAAATATCAAAGATTGTCCTCCAGCTAAAAGAGGAAACTTTTATAGGGCAGGGCAGACTAATCTGATAGGCTGCAAGTGCTGGTCGCTATAGCTACAGACATGGTGTCCTCAGCAGCTCATCACTGCAGGCCAACCCAAAAAGCCAGTAAACACTGCCCTAAATTCAAAAATGAAACAGCGAAAACAGGACTGAGGTAAGATAAATCAATGTAGTGAGACAACCCCTTTAAGAAAGAACAGGATCTTGATACATGAATCAAATATTGGGCTTCAGAAAAAGGATGCCTCTAGGATACTTTATGTATTATGGTCATTGTATCAGCCAGTGTTACCATAGTGAATCTGTTGCTCTAGAATTGCCAAAAGACTACATTAAGGAATTGAGGTTAAGGAGTCCCTGTTTTTCACCCTTTCATTTCTATACAAGGATTTGGACTGCACTACAAGGAGCACCCAGTCACTACTTTCACAGCAATCTCCAATAGCAACCCTTGAAAACCACAGATTCAGTACTGCAGGACCAGGCAGACACAGTCAAATTGGCAGAGGGTCAAGGCAGGAAAAGTTTGGGCATCATAGGTAACAGGCAGAAGGTCAGGGCAGGCAGAGTTTGGTCATTTTGTTTAAATACACAGAAGGTTATAACAGGCAGCAAATGAAGAGACTGAGCAATACACAAACTGGATCAGGACCTTGAAAATGCAGGAAAAGTACCCCTTTGCACTCCTCTAACGATATAGAACCTATTGTTCACGCAACAAATGTATCAGCAGTGCCCCTTTAGTATTGCAGACATTGGCGTGGAATGCTTAATATCAGTGCAAATTAGCCCTGTATGTGCATAAAAACCAATACAATTGCTTTAGAGAGGAAGAGGCGGACAATGCTGGTGGCAGGTCAATGGCCAGTGCAGAATGCAGATGGAAGCCAAGGCTTGACACAAAGAGCGACAAAGAGGGACATGTACATGAGTGTGACAGCCAGCTTGTTCCCCATGTCATTAATTGGGTCTCTCCACTACATGGAGAGGCAATAGTGGATGAAAATGCTTCATGATAAATACATGGATCAGATAACAAGACTACATCTGGAGAAGTCTGCAAAAGTCATGTGCCTTGAGATTTCAGAGTCACCCCACTGCCTGGAAAGCTGCCGCATGTAACACAAAATGGAAAATGTTATGTTGATGTTAATTTACACATAAATTTTTTTCAGGAATTCTGATAAATTGAGAAATGTGCTTTATTTGGTGTACATTACTGTTATTTTAGAGTTGTTGAAACGGGGGAAGTTTGCATCTAAGCAATATTGGGCAATGGGATAGTGAGCAGGGAATAATATCTGTAGCCCACTGCAAGATAGAAATTGCTGCATGCGAGACTGTTCTGTGGGTAGGTTTGAATACCTACAGTACATAAAACTGTCTGATTCCTGCCAGACAGTGTGTTATGTGTAAATTGAGAATAAAGTGAGCCTGAGGGTGCGTTTACACGGTAAAGCCCAAATACAGGTTGGGAAATGCCGACCGGCATTTGGTCTTTTTTTGTCATGCAAGGGGATGGCTTTTGTCAGTGGTTTGTAATATTTTTCAAGCTTGTACCCCCTTCAGAACTGCCCAATTCTGTGGCAGATCAACAAGGTGTGCATAGTTCAATTGTACAAGGAGTGCCAAGGTGCAGTAAAAATCCCACACAGAAAATACCACCACGTTGGTACTGCTGCAGGATGGATTGCTTTCTATTTAAGTTGACGCCAAAATGTTGACCTACGTCGGATGTGCAGCAGATCGAGACTATCAATCATGAACCGTTTTTCAATCTTCACTGTACAATTACTTGACGTTGGGACATGAGCCCATTACTGGCATGTTTTAGCAAGGCCACCAAAACTGCTGCCTGGACGAGTCAAGGTTGGAAGTAGCTGTGACTGCGGAGATGTCTGATATGAGACTACTGTCTGGGCTGTGGAGCTATGTGATTCCCAACAATGGCAGGGAGGAAACCTGGGGCTGTAATGTATTAATAATAAGTATCAAAGGAAAAACAGATCTTCTATCCATTGTAGTGAAATAAAATTGCTCCTGTTTATTGAAAAGTTTTAAAATTCCTCAGATATTTAGTCCATAATAAAATTAAACATATAATGACAGTCCAACTCTTACCCGTTTCAGACCACGGGTTTTTGCTTACAGATGTGTGATATATTTCTATCTATCTATCTATCTATCTATCTATCTATCTATCTATCTATCTGTCTGTCTGTCTGTCTGTCTGTCGTCTGTCTATCTATCTACCTGTCCCTCTATCTATCTATCTATCTATCTATCTATCTATCTATCTATCTATCTATCTATCTATCTTTCTATCTATCTATCTATCTATCTATCTATCTATCTATCCTATATATATCTTTCTATCTATCCCATATATCTCTCTCTATGTATCTCTCTATCTATCTATCCATCTATCATCTATTTTATTATCTATCTACCCTTCTTTGTCTATGTTCTATCCTTGTTGTCTATCTATCTTTCTATCTATCTATCTATCTATCTATCTATCTATCTACCTACCTACCTATCTATCTATCTATCTATCTATCTATCTATCTACCTGTCTGTCTGTCTGTTTGACCGTCTGTCTGTCTATTTATCTATACACATGCATCAAAGAGTCATCTCACTACTCTACAGAAGCAATTGCTAGCTCCTGATTTCTATAGACATGCATCCATAACAAACAGACTTCCTCTGATTAGAAAGGGCAACTTCCCAGTGGGAAGACTATTGTTATAAAATAAACGATTGTAAGTAAATAACAAAAGAAACCAGAAAGAATTTTTGAAGAAAGCATAAAATTGAAAAGTAAAGTATGCTTACTGTAGTTACTTCTACAGAAAAATGCAGAGGGATGCAGAAAACCCTGTATCGTAATTTGTGATTTTGTCCTGGTGGGATCCCATTTAATTAGTGCAAGGAGGTATTGAGTTTTAGCTTATTATGCATATTGTTCTCCAGATGTATAGAACATTGCCAAGATTCTAATGACCTGACCCTGTTCTGTAAATCAGCAGCAAATTGTGCCATTTAATCCCTGCAAAGGCAGAGGGCTCATTCAGTAGGGTTGGTGCTGTCACAAAATAACACGTGGGTTATAGGATTAAAGCATCGATGTTAAGCATCCGTCCTTAGTCTTTTGGGAGAAGCAAACTCAGATAGAATCCAACATTAAGGAACCTGATGGGAAACCCTAACTATCATTTCTGTGCTGAACTATAACAGACACATTGCATTTCTGTGTTACAACCCAACATCACTAAGGGTCCTATAAATAGTCTTCTTGTGACAGCTCCGAGGAGAGGTAAGGTTTTCTCCAGACATTACTAGGGCTAAGAGATTCATCATTACCTGCAGTCATGAAATAAATCTTGGATACTTACAACTGTAATAATCCATGCTCTACATTTTATTACGGATCTAGGTAGACGGTCATTATTCCTGACACTTTTTCTGCATTACAAGGACGACTCTGGGGGAACAACTTGTGTAGGGAGTTACAGAAATGGATTGCTGTAAACAAATGGAAAGTAGTTATTTGAGTCAGCCCTGGCAGTCAATATAATTTCCTCCAAGTGTTTTGCATTCATAAGAGTTACAAATGGAGTGATTTCTATCTGTGTAAGAGATCTGTGTTTACCAGTTTTGGTTTTATTTGATTAAAGACTAAATGAAATGATCTATTGCCAACAATTCACATAACACTTTGCAGATTGCTAGTTGGCATGTGGAAATATATTATAGTCACTTGGCAATGCTAATGTTATAGCGCAGTATCAAATGTGTTGAATGACTGCACTGTGAATTGGTATAACCTCATTTACTGTTGATTTAAATATACAAGGACACCGGTGAATACCTTGACATGTCATTATCACATGGTATCACTCTTTATTTTGACCTTATTCTTTCTCCAAGGACAGAGGTGACCGATAGTTGAAACCAGAAGTTTACATACACTATATAAAAAGACACATATGCATGTTTTCTCACTATCTGACATGAAATCAGAATAAACCTTACCCATTTTAGGTCAATTAGGAACCAAAATTATTTACATTTATACAATGACAGAGATAGATTTTTTAAGGCATTTTTATTACTTTCTGCAAAGCCAAAAGTTTACATACATTTCATTAATATTCGGTAGCATTGCCCTTAAACTGTATGACTTAGATCAAACATTTTTGATATCCTTCCACAAGCTTCTCACAATAGTTGGTAGGAATTTTGGCTCATTCTTCCTGACAGAACTGGTGTAACTGAGCCATGTTTATAGGTCGCCTTGCTCGCACCTGCCTTTTCAGCTTTGCCCATAAATTTGTCAATAGAATTGAGATCAGGACTTTGTGATGGCCACTGCAAAACATTGACTTGGTTGTCCTTAAGCCACTTTGTAACAAGTTTGGCAATATGCTTTGGGTCATTGTCCATTTGGAAGACTCGTTTCCGACCAAGCTTTTAGTTCCTGGCTGCTGTCTTGAGATGTTGTTTCAGTATTGCCACATAATCTTCTTTCCTCATGATGCCATCTATTTTGTCAAGTGCACCAGTCCCTCCTGCAGCAAAACAACCCCACTACATGATGCTGCCACCCCCATATTTCACAGTTGGGATGGTGTTCTTAGACTTACAAGCTTCTCTCTTTTTCCTCCAAACGTATTGATGGTCATTATGACAAACAGTTCAATTTCAATTTCATAAGACCACAGGACATGTCTCCAAAAATATTGGTCTTTTTTCCTTTGTGCATTTTCAAACATTAATCTGGCTTTTATGTGCTTCTTTTGGAGTAATGGCTTCTTCCTGGCAGAGTGGCCTTTCAGCCCAAGTTGATACAGTTCTCATTTTACTGTGGATAATTACACAATCTTACTAGCTTCTGCCAGCATCTTCACTAGTTCTTTTGCTTTTGTTCTAGGGTTGATATGCACATGTTGGACCAAAGCACGGTCATCTCTGAGACACAGAACTCAACTCCTTCCTGAGCGATATGATGGCTGGACATTCCCATCTTGTTTGTACTTGCGTATAATTGTTTGTACAGATGAACGAGGCCTCTTCAGGTATCTGGAAATTGCGCTCAAGGATGAACTAAACTTGTGCAAGTCCACAATTATCTTCCGGATATCTTGGCTGATTTCTTTATACTTTAAAATGATGTTACACACAGAAGCAGTGTGTTTCTGGTGTACATTAAAACACATCCACAGGTGTGTCTCTAATTAACTCAGATGTTGCCAATAACCCTATAAGAAGCTTCCAGAGACATGACATCATCATATGGGCTGTCCCAAATTGTTTAAAGGCATAGTAACCCTATTGTATGTAAACTTTTGACTTTGCAGAAAGTAATTAAAATGCCTTAAAATTTCTCTCTCTTTCATTATTCTGGCATTTGGCAAATATAAATAATTTTGGTAATCCTAATTGACTTAAAATGCATAAGTTTATTCTGATTTCATATCTGATAGTGAGAAAAACATGCACATGTGTCTTTCTATATAGTGTATGTAAACTTCTGGTTTCAACTATAAATACCCTCTTTTTACATAGAACATATCATACATTTTTAAGTTGTTCAGTTTTGACAAACAATATTGAAAACAGTGGCTATACACAATTCTTAAAGTGTAACCTTTTGTCCCTTATTGGAAAGCATAGACCATCCTCCACTCTGTTATCTACTGCCATGGCCTATGAAATTCAGCAAAAGAAAACCAGCTTTTATCCAGTGACACATTATGTGAAAATCATTTGCATTAATATGTATATCACATATGATTTAGAGGTAACATCAATATTTGTTTGAATGCTAATAGAATCATGCAGTTAATATGAGTAAAAAAAAAAAAAATGAAACGATTCCCATAAATCAATGTAATGTCTTTTTAGCAGCGTTTCAAGATACTATAAAACATTACCACGTAGTTCAGTTTAAGTAAAAACAATTAGAAAGATAATGATATTTGAGAAACGTGTTTCCAATCTATTAACTGAATTTCACCTATTCCACTCATCTGCCACACTGAAGATTGGATTGGATTCTTCAGACTTCTTCTACTTGGCATCCAGGCAAGCGCTCAGATGACCTTAAAACGAGAAAAAAGAAAATGTCTGTTTATGGGCTGCAAATCTTATTGGAAGGTGTCTGGCACCCAGCCAGTCAGCCATTCTTCCTGGTCTACTTGACAGACCCGCATTAGCTGCAAAGTAAGTGATTGGCAGATCCAATCACAGATGTTTAGTTCACAGGAGACTGAGGACCTCTCTTTGTAAATGTTCCACCAAAGAAAAACTTTCCTCCATTGGTATAAATACTGTCTGCACTGTATCCTTTACAAATATCCAGCCGCTATTGCAATGCTCATCACAATGATTTCTACCTTGCTACAATGTGATTGACAATAATTAGGTTTTGGCCGTCTTCTAACGCAGGAACGCACAGGAAGGCATGTTCTGCTCTCATACATTTATTTTAGAGACACTATTGATTTCTTCTTCCACATTTGAAAAAGGTCATGACAATGAATTTACTTTTAGTGAAGGCTAAGTGAAAATAGTATTAACGGCTTTATTCGTCTAATGTTATTCTCTTGTCCTACGTGGTAACTGTAGGGTAACTGTAGGGCAATTAAAGTGGCACCAGAAATTCTGGGCAAAGACTTACTAAGAAATACTACTTGAAATGGAAAGGTTGTTTCTAGAGCTTGTAAATGTGTTTTATAACATAAATATTGCATTTTAATGAGACATTCATTGATCCAGTAATATAACTCATTTGGGAATACATGGAATGACTTGGAAGCAATAAGAGTCTTTATCAGTGAGTAGTCTTCCTAAAATAAGTAAACTTGCACTGCAGTACATAGACGAGAAAAGGCCCATGGCAAAAATAAAATTTTAACGCATATATAAAAGAGAAACATGGACTGCACATTCTTGCTATATGTTGCTTCTCAGCAAAAATTTTTTACAAAAATGAACAGGAGTTTTGTAGTATACTTTATGATCAAACAGTATTTGCCCACTTTCCACTTCATGGTGACCTTTTTAAAGTGGGTCTCTACACTAATAGGGGTAACACTGCATGGTGACCACCGCCACAGCAAAAGCCACACAGATGAGGGGCACAGTCCAGCACCACTGCTGCCAAACCTAGCCCCCTGGCTCTAGGCTGTACCACAGCAACACAGTAGCAATGGCCACCACACAGCACCAACACCAGAAAAGGAAAGGTTGACGACATTGCTTACCTCTCCTGGGTCCCTGCAATCAGACTGAAAAAATAGGACATTAACCCTTGTACAGACTATTGCTATTTAAAAACACCTGGGCCAAATAGGGAGGAGTGCTCGTACAAGTAAAAAAGCAAGGACATATTGTATCACATATGTAAAAGAGAAACATGGACCGCACATCCTTGCTTTATGTCGATCTATTGCTTCTCAGCAAAAATGTTTTTACTTAAATGAACAGGAGGTTCTTAGTATACTTTTTGATCAACCAGTATATGCCCAGTTGCCACTTCACGGTGACCTCTTTAAAGTGGGTCCCTACACTAATATGGGTAACACTGCATGGTGGCCACCATGCAGCAAAAGCCATACAGATGAGGGGCACAGTCCAGTACCACTGCTGCCAGACCTAGCCCCCTGGCTCTGGGCTGCACCACACCACAACCACAGCAACACAGTAGCAATGGCCGCCACACAGCACCAACACCAGAAAAGGAAAGGTTGACAATGCTTACCTCTCCTGGGTCCCTGCAAGAAGACTGAAAAAATAGGACATTAACCCTTGTACAGACTATTGCTATTTAAAAACTCTTGGGCCAAATAGGGAGGAGTGCTCGTAGAAGTAAAAAAGCAAGGACATATTGTAACACGTATGTAAAAGAGAAACATGGACCGCTCATCCTTGCTATATGTTGATCTATTGCTTCTCAGCAAAAACAATTTCACAAAAATGAACAGGAGCTTCTCGGTATAACCCTAACCCAAAAGTAAAATTTTGCCTATTATAGTGCAGAGATTTTTTTTTACCTGGTACAAAAGTGTTGGATGTTTTTTAAACCTCCATACCCTTCACCTGAACCTCAGGCTAATTTTTCATGTTCTTGTTTTATAACAACCCATAAAGGGCAGTGCAGCAAATTCTTTTCACCCAGTAGTCAAGTGGGATTGGACCAAGGGCTGATCTGACTGAATTTTATGTACACCCTTGAAGTCCTTGTTAAAGGGACACTACCCTCAAGATTTTTTTTCAAACATCGAGAAGAAATATGTGACTATTATATTTTTTGTGTAAAAATTTAGTGGTTGGTTTTTTTAATGTAATTTTTTAAAGTTTCTCTATGTACTTGACTTTCTAGTTTGTATCTCTGACTTCCTCTCTGTTAGCTCTGATAGCGTGACATTGAGGATCGCTCAATGATTCTCTTCCTGGTCAACTAAGGGCCTGGGAGAGATAAGTGTTATCAGCAGGACGGCAGTAAAGAAAGCTAAAACCTCTTTCCCCAAATGCAAAAAAGATGAACCCATTATCCTTTCATGTATTGCTCTTATCATTGCCTCTTCAATATAGTATAATCTTGAACTAGGCCTGTTCAGAGTACAATATAGTGATCTTTATGTCATTAACCACAATCTGCAAAGAGAATACATGCAGATAAGCAGCGACTATAGTAAAGTGAGATCACTGTCTGACCATACAGAAGTTGTATCTTTCCTATCACAGCATGAGAGGAAGAAGATTTTATATGAAATATTTCATTGCATAGGACTGCCGAAATAAAAAAGAGAATATTGTCAAAACTTCTAAAACAAAATGATAAATTTAACGATGGTGTATTTTCTTTTTCTCGTGATAGCAAATAACACCTTTTCCTCCACATTTGAAGAATTCAGATCATTTTCTTCTTAAAAAGATATTTTTTTTCCCACTTTTGTCTAGTTTCAGCAGGGTCTGTTCATGTCTGACACACATAGCCACAGCAACCTGAATGAACACATTCTAAACTGCCATGTACAGTAATGCCCAACATACGATGGCCTCGACATGTGATAGATTCAACCTTCGAGGGTCTCTCAGAGAACATCTGAAGATGAATGCAACATCAGCTGACGAAGCTGCTACCTCCTGCCAAAATCTCTTGGCAGTCGCGTACAACTCGATCTTCTATGTATGTTGTTGGCTGGAATATCTAGCCAATTGGCATACACATGGACAGAACTTGCATGATTGGCTGTACCCAATCAACACTTAATAAATAATTCTTCAGCAGCTAATCAGCATTGCTGTTCTACCGTGAATAACGTGAATGCTGATTGGCTGTGGAGGACTGTACTGTAGGTGCCTGGAAAAGTAAGTAAAAGTCTCTATACCGTATTGAATGCAGTTCACAAAAATACACTTAAAGGAAACCTGTCAGGTGGTTTATATAGCTCTGTGATATATAGAGTTGAGCTCTGTGATATATAGAGCTGTGGGATAGAGGAGAGAAGCTGAGCTCTGTGATATATAGGGTTATATGATAGAGGAGAGAAGCTGAGCTATGTGATATATAGGGTTATATGATAGAGGAGAGAAGCTGAGCTCTGTGATATATAGGGTTATATGAGAGGAGAGAAGCTGAGCTCTGTGATATATAGGGTTATATGATAGAAGAGAGAAGCTGAGCTCTGTGACATATAGGGTTATATGAGAGGAGAGAATCTGAGCTCTGTGATATATAGTGGTATATGGTAGAGGAGAGAAGCTGAGCTCTATGATATATAGGGTTATATGATAGAGGAGAGAAGCTGAGCTCTGTGATATATAGGATTATATGATAGAGGAGAGATGCTGAGCTCTGTGATATATCATGTTATATGATAGAGGAGAGAAGTTGAACTCTGTGATATATAGGGTTATATGATAGAGGAGAGGAGCTGAGCTCTGTGATATATAGAATTATGGGATACAGGGAGAGAAGCTGAGCTCTGTGATATATAGGGTTATACAATAGAGGGGAGCTGAGCTCTGTGATATATAGGGTTATATGATAGAAGAGAGAAGCTGAGCTCTGTGATATATAGGGTTATACAATAGAGGAGAGGAGCTGAGCTCTGTGACATATAGGGTTATATGATATAGGAGAGAAGCTGAGCTCTGTGGTATATAGGGTTATATGATGAAGGGAGAGAAGCTGAACTCTGTGATATACAGGGTTATATAATAGAGGAGAGGAGCTGAGCTCTGTGATATACAGGGTTATATAATAGAGGAGAGGAGCTGAGCTCTGTAATATATAGGGTCATATGATAGAGGAGAGAAGCTGAGCTTTGTGAGATATATAGGGTTATATGATAGAGGAGAGAAACCGAGCTCTGTGATATATAGGGTCATATGATAGAGGAGAGAAGCTGAGCTTTGTGATATATAGGGTTATGGGATAGAGGGAGAGAAGCTGAGCTCTGTGATATATAGGGTCATATGATAGAGGAGAGGAGTTGAGCTCTGTGATATGTAGGGTTATATGATAAAGGGAGAGAAGCTGAGCTCTGTGATATATAGGGTTATATGATAGAGGAGAGAAGCTGAGCTCTGTGATATATAGGGTTATATGATAGAGGAGAGAAGCTGAGCTCTGTGATATATAGGGTTATATGATGGAGGGAGAGAAGCTGAGTTCTGTGATATACGGGGTTATATGATAGAGTAGAGAAGCTGAACTCTGTGATATATAGGGTTATATGATAGAGGAGAGAAGCTATACTCTGTGATATATAGGGTTATATGATAGAGGGAGAGAAGTTGAGCTCTGTGATATATAGGGTTATATGATAGAGGAGAGAAGCTGAGCTCTGTGATATATATAGGGTTAAATGTAGAATAAAAGGACTAATGTCCCAAATAGGAGGCAAAGGCGCTCGGATATCAAAAAATAGATGCCAATAATAGTAACTAGACACTTTGATTTATTATTTTGTCCATTTTATTGGCACTAAAAAATGTTAAAACAATAAAAGATTCAACGCATTTCTCACACTACACTTGATGTGCTTCATCAGGGAAAACAACAACATAATGATAGGACATTTAAATAGCCAGTACTGGTCTGCCCACATGTCTCCCCGGAACCGTCTTTTCTCAAGACTAAATAAGTTTAATTCTTTTAACCTCACCTCATAACTAAGATGCTCCATTCTCCTTTTTAGTTTGGTTGCTCGTCTTTGCACTCTCTCTAGCTCTTTTCTTTGCTATAAACTGGAGCCAAAATGGAACAGCATATTCCAAGTAAGACCGCACCAATGCTTTGTACAGCGGTAAAATTACATTCTTGTCCCGCAACTCCATGCCTCTTTTAATACATGCCAATATCCTGCTGGCCTTAGAGGCAGCTGATTGACACTGCATGCTATTCTGTAATCTATGATCTACAATAACGCCCAGATCTTTCTCAACGAGTGATTCTCCCAGTTTTTCACCCCCAATGACATATGATGCCTGTAGATTATTAGTACCAAGATGCAGAACCTTACATTAATCCAAATTGAACCTCATTTGCCAAGTGGATGCCCAAACACTCAATGTATCCAGGTCTGCTTGAAATTTATGAATGTCTTCCATAGACTGCACTTCCCTACATAGTTTGGTGTCATCTCGAAAAATAGAAACAGTGCTATTAATCCCCTCCAATATATCATTAATAAATACATTGAATTAAAGGGGACCCAATACTGAGCCCTGGGGCACACCACTCATAACAGGGGACTATTCAGAGTAGGAGTCATTTACCACCACTCTCTGAGTATAGTACTGTTATTTCTAACCCAAACAATTTTAATTTACCCAACAGACGCATATGAGGGACTGTCAAATTTCTTTGCAAAGTCTAAAAACACCCTTAGGGCCACATGTATGAAAACTGTTTAGGTCCAAAACTCACTTTTTTGCCCATTGTAACCTATGGGCCAAAAAGTGAGTTTTCGACTTAAACAGTTTTCATACATGTGGCCCTAAATCCACAGCCTCCCCGCTATCCAGACTTCTACTCACTTCTTTATAAAAACAGACCAGGTTGGTATGACAACTTCTGTCATTAGTAAAACCATGCTGGCAATCACTTATAATGTTATATTCAGCCACATATTCCTGTATATAGTCCATTATAAGCTCAACAGTTTTCCCACAATAGATGTTAAACTTACTGGTCTATAATTACCTGGGCAAGACTTGGAGCCTTTTTTGAAGATGGGAACTACATTTGCCTTGTGCCAGCTTGGGCACATACCAGTCCCCATTGAATCCAAATATCATGTACAGAGGCACAGAAATAACTGAGCTGAGCTTTTTAAGAACTCTTGGGTATAAGCCATCTGGGCCTGGAGCCTTCTTCTATTTTTCTATCCATACCCCACTTTCTGGACTTTCTGGAGCTGCCATATGGCCATTGCCATCTTACTCATGTCCTTCTCATTTATTATCCATTTATATTTCCTTGCAGTTATTACCACCATTTTAGGACTTTACAAATAAGATGGTGGAGAATTGGACCATGGACAAGAAATTG
The DNA here is from genome assembly GCA_025379985.1 of Phyllomedusa bahiana. Lineage (NCBI taxonomy): Eukaryota > Metazoa > Chordata > Amphibia > Anura > Hylidae > Phyllomedusa > Phyllomedusa bahiana. The sequence goes on from JAODAL010008952.1 coordinate 41,734, forward strand.
AATGGGGAACTACCACCAGCTTAAAGAGGTTGTCTCACTACGTTGATTCATCTTACCTCAGTCCTGTTTTCCTGAAATTTTGAATTCAGGGGCATGTTTACTGGCTTCTACTGGGCTGCAGTAAAAGCCAATCTGTAGCATAGAACCAGTGTGCAGCCTTCAGGATAATCAAAACGGGTCTGAAACTATAGCGACATGGGGACTGTGCAGCCCATAAAAAGGGGGATATCTGGGGAATGGGTAGGACACTTTTTAATGTAACTTTTACAAAGTGATTTGTTTTGAAGGAATTTAAAAAAAAAGCAACCCTTGTAGAGGACCCCCCTTTAAATGACAGCTAAATTTTGAAAATAAAGTAGGCCCCAGTCGAACCATCGGATGAGGCCCCGTACTATGGTTGTCACGCACTTTAATAATACCCCCCCGACTTTTACAAAAATAAAAACAAAGAAAATTTTGGCAATTGCATCTAATCCTTCTGTTATTTCACTTTAATACCTAATTTTCTTTGTGTTATGAGTGGAGGTTTTATTCCACCTCTATTCTGTCTCTATACACAGCAAATATGCAGCATTTTCCTTCTCTTGCTGTATTTCATTCTAGTATTCTAGTCTTCTGGCACATTTTATTTTATTAGAATTTCTATGCATTTGTCAAACTAATAGGACATTTTGTAGGCATTTTCCTTTTCTAAGTGCTCTAACAAGTGCAGGTAGGGCATTGATCCAACTCTCAGCACAGCAATGCATTCAGTGGTTACAAGATTTATATATTTCAGTTAAGAAGAAGTTAAGTGTTCTCTCCTACTTCAAGTGGATCAAATTAATTTTGAACTGAGCTTTGCTTGCTCAAGCCATTATTTTGCAATTCCCCAAAAATTATAATTCGTTGACCCTTGACATCAAAATTACTATAACGTACATATATACAACGGTTTTAAACCCGAAATTTTTTACACAATTAAAAAAAGGGCACTATGCAGTTTTTCTAACTATTGAATAAATCAGAATAAACCTTACCTGTTTTAGGTCAATTAGGAAACCCAAAAATTATTTGTATTTTCCAAATGCCAAATAATGAGAAGATCATTTTAAGGTATTTTTATTACTTTCTGCAAAGTCAAAAATTTACATACACTAGGATTCTATCCTTTAAACAATTTGGGGCAGCCCAAAAATTGATGGTGTCATGTCTTTTTTAAACTTTTGGTAGGTTTTTGGCAACATTTTAGTTAATTAGAACACACCGGGATGTTTTAATTGGCACTATAAAAACAGTTTTGTGTGTAACCTGGGAAAATCTAAAAAAAATCAATTAGATATCAGGAAGAGAAATTTTGGGGGTTGCGAAGGGGCTGGATCATCCTTGGGGGGACAATTTCAAGTTTTCAGAAAGTGCCTTATTCATCTGTATAAACAATAATACGCAAGTAAAAACAAGATGGGAATGTTCAGCCACATACGCTCGAAAAGGGGACGGGTTTTTGTGTCTCAGGAAAGAACGTTTTGGGCTGACCTGTGCATTTTTACCAAGAACAAAAGTAAAAGACCTTGTGAAGATGCTGGCGGAAGCTGGTAAGAAGTGTCATTATCCACAGTGAAACAAGTACTGCATCAACATGGGCTCAAAGTCTTCTCTATCAGGAAGAAGGGAGAAGCTTGGAAGCCTAAGAACACCATCCCAACCGTAAAAAACGGGTGTGGAAGCATCATGTTGTGGGGTTGTCTTGCTGCTGGAGGCACTAGTGAACTTCACAAAATAGATGGCATCATGAGGAAAGAAGATTGCACAAGAAGATTATGCGGCAATACTGAAGGAACATCTCAAGACATCAGATAGGAACTTAAAGACTAGGCGGAAATGGTTCTTCCAAAAGGACAATGACCTGAAGCATACTGCCAAACTAGTTACAAAGTGGCTTAAGGATAACCAAGTCAATGTTTTGGAGTGGCCATCACAGAGCCCTGATCTCAATCCTTTTGAAAATTTATGGGCAAAGCTTAAAAAGGCAGGTGCGAGCAAGACGACCTACAAACATAGCTCAGTTACACCAGTTCTGTTAGGAGAAATGAGCCAAAATTCCTACCAACTATTGTGAGAATCTTTTGGAAGGATATTCAAAACATTTGACCCAAGTCATAGAGTTTAAGGGCAATGCTACCAAATACTAATGAAATGTATGTAAACTTTTAACTTTGCAGAAAGTAATAAAAATGCCTTAAAAATTCTCTCATTATTCTGGTATTTTCCAGATATAAATAATTTTGGTTCCTAATTGATCTAAAACAGGTAAGGTTTATTCTGATTTCATGTCAGATAGTGAAAAAAACATGTATATGTCTTTTTATGTAGTGTATGGCAAGTACCCTTTAGGTTCTGTAGAATTTTTATGGCTCTATATAATTTAGTTTGTGAACCCCAAGATTTAAGAAAAGTTTATGTTCTTTGGAATCTAGGTTTATTGTAACACAGACCTAAGAAATTATCTCAGTTGTTTATTTCTAAAAGTGTCAACACTTTGTCTAGAGCGGCAATGACAAACATAGATTACAGAACCATTTAAAAGATGTATGGTTTTTACTAACCATTGGAGCTGAGATTAAAGTAATACACTGCGGGAAATTAAACTAGAATACCATATACTGCAGAAATGAATGTCAAGCACAGTTTTAATGGCACATGATAAGCTCTAGTATATGTTCTAGTTTTGTTGTTTCACTCAATCTCTCAGTATGTCCTTGCTCATAATTAGGGAATATAAATAGTATAAAAATGTAAGCATCAATTACTCATATACAGAAAGCCACAAACCTGTTGTGCTTTATGTGTGAACTTACTTGAGCTAGTAACCCAATAACACTTTTTCAACTTTGTTTCTTTGTAAACATTCATTTATAGGGTTCTTAAAGGGGATGTATCGTTTCCTTACTTCGGCTGATTCACACTGCTCTGAGCTTCTCAACTCTGTGAATGCAGGGGCGTTTCTTCCCCTCCCAGAGTGCCTGGTGACATCAGTCACCCCTTCATGCTGTCCTGAGACTCCCCCTCCCCCCCTCCCGGGGTCCCTTACACTGTGTTCTCTCTTATTTTATAAGGCTGATACATCCCCACGGCCCTTTTCAATCTAACTGAGATTATCTCCTCTCCCTGGAGTGTTTTACAGTTTCTAAGAAGATTGGTGATGCAGGAGGTTAGGCACGGGGGTAAAAAATGTCATTTTTTCTCATTGTACATCTGTGCGTCTTTTTTGCTGGTGGGGAAACGAAAAATGCTACGGCCCCTAACGGTCTTCTGTCACCCCGTAAATCGACCCGGGGTGTACAGAATGTAAATGAGTTCAGCGTGAAAAGCAAGGAGGAGGGATCAGGAGGGATTTGCCCACACGGGGTATCAGTGTAAAAAAAAAACACAAGATAAGGGGCACTGTGGAACAAAGGGAGCTTTCTAATGACATCCAATTGCAAAATTTCTTGTTTTCACTGTCCCTTATTTGAAGACCATTTTAAAGAAAAACACCCCCTTTAATTCTAAGGAGCTGCATAGATGGTGTCTGAATATGTATGGACTGAAAACTAGCAGCATGTCTATAAGGAAGCAAGGGACAATGCCAGAGCACCTCACTGTAGTTAATGGGGTACAGAGGTGACAATTACACATAGACCCTGATGCTATAAGATGCCCTCTGCTACATAAGAAGTCACCAGTATTACAAATAGCAAATTGTTAAGCTCAGAATGGCCCGCATAGGAGCAGGGTAAACATGCCCCTGGCCAATGTAGGTCTGGGCCTGCTTTTAAGGGTGATAGGCTAATATTTGTCCTGTCTATCCCATGAACTTTTAACATGAAATCCCCAAAATAAGTGACATATATTTATTCCACATTGTTGATTTACAAATCCACAACACAAAATTCCTTATCTAATAGGCTATGGCGTGGATTCTTTTTACCCATCATGGGATGCAAATTCCAAAGAATTCACATTAAAGGGGTTCTAACAGACAACTATGGCACAGTCGCATTGATATGCCCCATTTGAGATACCTGTCCGGGACCCACCCACCACAGACCTATCTGCTTGAACCGGCCCCAAACGCACAGCGCAGACCATCGGAGATCAATCGCACATGCACATACGCTCTCCATTCTGCTTATCATATGTGAGTTCCAAGTGCGATGAGCCGAACTCCTGCGCACTCCGCCGCACCCGGAACCATTACCATAATAAAGCTCAGTTTCACACGGCTTATTCTTCGGTCTGATTTCAGCCGAGATTGCGCGCCATATTTGCGCTCCACCGGCTAGAAATCAGTCCCAGGCAATTACAGTAATCCACAGTTTTCTCATAAGAACTATGGAATTCCGTCCACCTCCTTCCCGCTCTGTCTGAATACACGAGGCGGGGAGAAAGTGACATGTCAATTAATGTGTTACGGCGTGTACGCGCCGTTGAATAATGAAATGTCTATGGCCCACTCCCTCCCGCCGCTGGAGATCTGCCCGGCCCCCGCGCCCTGCCACACCACTGCTGCAGGCTCCCGACGTAATTGCGGAGCGAAATCAGTCCTCGCAATTACGTCGGCAATAGGCCGTGTGAACTAGCCCTGACAGAACAGAGAGTGACTGTGCAAGCACAGCCAGCTCTCCAGTTGGCGCTGTGAGTTGTTGCGATCTTTTTCACTTGTGGCACAACGTCTTTAATATCGGTGTGAAATACACGCAGATTTTGCAACACAGTTCCACAATTGAAATTCCATCAATGTCAGTAAACATAAAGATCTATTTCCAAAGATCTTATGTTCTAGTCATGTTTTGGCCTTCAGGCATTTATAATTTTTATACCTATATTTCTTATGTAATTCTTTTTACATCAATGGTAAAATAATCATATTATGTTTGGTGTATTCATGTGTCATTCTTATGTTGATTTCTATTAGCTGTGAACCTTCCATAGGTTGTGCGCCCACTTGCAGATGGCACACAAGCTAGTGTCAGACCTGCTGTTCCCAGCACTGTGCGCGCCCCTTAATTCCTGTAGATGCAGCAGTTTTACACACACATGAACATTTAGAGACCCTTAAAGAGCGTTATTTGCATGAGCAGGTGTTAGTCTTCCACCCACCAAAGGCTAGCCCCGCCCCTGACAGTATTCACATGTTTCTACCTATTCAAAGTAATACGTTTAGATTCAGTTAGAGGGGCGGGGCGTACCTCCGCTTGCCAGGATTGAATAAACTGACTCTCTAAGGACTCTTCGAATGACTCTTCTGTGAAAACTGGCAGATTTGAGCATTTTAAATACACGAAAAACTAACAGCATCTTACAGAATATAAGGCTGGATCGACAGTGCTGTGAAACAGCAGGTCTGTCACTATCTTGTGCTGTCCTCAGCAAGGGGGGGCATTAACTATGTGACAGGTTCTCTTTAAAGAAAATACAAATTGAATGTAAAATAAAAAAAAATCCAGATGAAACTCTGCTAAATGAGTCCTAAGGTAACTGTGTAAATTAAGACATTACACGAGATGCATTTACAATATCGCGAGGCTTCGGAGACTAAAATCACCAGTATTTCCCCCCCCCCTTTCTGGGGGAAAAAGGAACCCCCCTTGAAGTTCTAGATACTGTACAGTAATCTGTTTTAGGTAGCATGAACTATCCCCCAAGCTGTAGGAATATGTCACAAGTGATTGTTTCCAATGACAACCTGCTAAACTGTGAGCTGTGAAGTAAGGCAATGAGAGCTTGAGGGCCCCACCGCTCCCATATGTAGGCCGATTTCAGGCTGATTTTTACAGCTGACACCTGCCACTAATAGCAGAGATTGGGGCTGGCTCTGATCCCTGCTATTTAACTATTTAGACGCCACAGAAACTGCTACCACAGCATCTAAATGAATAAGAATGGTGCTGGCCACCATTTCTCCCTGTGATCACACCCCCACGATGTGATTGCACGGTGCCAATCGGCTACCATGGCAATTGGAAGTTTAATGACGGTTTCCTTAGCGGCCATGTTAATATAATAGAAACACCAAGTGTACAAGTAAAAAAAATAAGTTTAAAAGTATAAAAAATAGTAAAAATATTACCCCCGTTGCCATTTTAGAAAAAAAATTAAAATGAAAATTTGACAAAATTGGTATCGTAAAACCCAAAAAATCTGATTATAAAAATTAACAAATTTTGGGCCATTTGATAAACAAGAAAAAATTTCCAAAAGCCAAAATTGTGGTTTTTTTTGGTCATTTCATGTCTCCAAAAAAGTGAAATAAAAAGTGATCAAAAAGTCGCTGCATCTCAAATGATAAAAGGGGACTTATACTTCATTCCAAAAAAAAGTATCTTTTTATAAAAAAAAATACTGAAACATAATAAAAAAACCCTACATATTTGGTATCACTGGAATTCTACCAATCTGTAGAGTGAATGACGTAAAAACAAAAGAAGTTTTTTTTTTTTTTTTTACATTTCACCCAATTAGGATCAATGGCACCATTAAATAGTACATGTTGACTTGCAAAAAAAAAAAAACCTCAACTATATGATCTCCTTACTGCTTCAGGTTTGGTTTCATATTGTACATCCACACAATGAGTAAAATGTACTCGTTGGATTCTGCCATTGAAAACCGCATTGGAAAATGAAGTTTTCAATGAGTATTTACATAGTATTGCATGTGGATTTAGGGTCTTTTATTTTACTCATGGTTTACAGTCAGAAATGAGTCCCATTAATTTCTATGTGATCTTGGACGTGTTAAAAACCATGTATAGATGTTTGTGGTGCATTTTACACAAACATTGACATCAATAGTAAATTGTAGTAGTAAATAGTAAATTTTATGTTGAAAAAATGACCGCCTAAAATAAGTGTTGTATGAACTACAACGCGTATTTTCTATTGAGGTCAATGGGAATGTTTTACTTTCAGTTTCAGATGAGTATTTTAAGTTAAATGGGGGATTTCCCACTTAAAATACTCATAAAGGGACAGAGTCTTAATGCATTCTGACAGCTATCACACAAATATATATTCAAAGAAGTGTTCTATCTCAGGTATTTGTGGCATATTGATTAAAGGGGTTTTGCCACGATGTAATGTTGAGTGGGGTCCCCCAAAATGGGTATTTAATCATTTTTTAAAAATATGTGATTACAAAAAAATTTCAGTCTGGAGACTACAGGCTGCCTTTCCCGCCCTTAGTTACTAAAAGCTTCATTAGTACCCCTACAAGACTGCTGGCCAAGCTTGCGCAGAGAAAAACTTTTTTATCTGATGAAAGGGAGCTGAAAGAAGCTTTCAAGGACAGGTAGAAACAGTTTTCTTTTTTAACAGAATCCACCAGTTGTAGTGTGATTACTGATAACCCGCTTTACTGATGACAGAAAAGAAAAACTTTCAAGCTGCGGGAGAAAGGTTGTTTTTTTGTATACAGAACATATTGTAGGGTTTTATTATTTGAGTGAACATTTCACATGATCCCTTATGCATGCTCTGTGCTCTGGCTGTGTCTCTCTCTCTTTTAGCTCAGAGTGGCTTGTTTTCAATTGGTTCTTAGCAGAAAAGGCACGGTCTGGCTTTTAAGCCCCTAATAGACTCCGTGCAGAACAGAGAAGAGATTGGACTTGCGCAGCCCTCTGTATTCTATTCAATGGAGGTTCCGAGTACAGCCGAGCAGTGTGCTTGGCTGTACTAGGACCTCCCATTGAAATCAACAGAGAGAGTTGCACAAATCTGACTGCCTTTCCAGTTGGCACAGAGACTTTTGTGGGCCTTTTTTCGATATATATGTAGTTCCCAGTGATGGGACGTATTTGGCTTTCCTATTGATAAGCTACAAATGTTTAAGATTGGAACCCCTTATTTAAAAACAGAAACTGTTTTGGGCAAATACATACCTTGTGCATAAACAACTAAAGTCATGCAAAAAAAAAAAAAGTAAGCTATGTTCTTACACAGCTTACAAAATGTGTGAGCCCAAGGCTTTATTGAAAAGAGGAAAGCCAAATGCAAGATGTCAGATCGACGCTTAGTAATTCATCTTGACACACAATCTGAAAATGATTATATATTGACAAAATAACATCAGGTCAAAGTGAATATTGGGCAGGTACTTCTCGCATTGTATATACATTACATCTATTGTATCTAAAATAGCAGAAATAAAGCAAGTGCAATGGCACTGTTACAACAAATCCAATAGGTGCATACAGTGTCCAATATCCATAAGATACATATGTCAAGATGGTTATATATGCATCTTCCTAGTGCTTAGCGGCATAAAAGCAGAACATTTTTAATAAAGCCCATAAAAATTAGAAAATGCAGTGGCACCCACTTGCTTGGTGCAGTCCTCTTTGATGTTAAATATCCGGTACAATCAGAGATCTTTGAGTTGATAACTATTGCTGGTTTGTATTGCTGTATTAGCCATTAGGCATCTTCCCTAGACTTCACATACAAAGTTTGACTCTCCCCTCCCCCTTTTGTCTGTGTCTTGTTTGTTGAATTTATGTATAGTTTTTCCTAGGGTGGATATGTGGCTATACCTGTCAAGAGGTAGTACAGGATGTTAATGTTTTCCTCATACAACACCTGTGGTGGATGTTCCACTATCCTTGTGTAATCGACTTATCCGGTATCCTATATTTCCTGCTGTACACCTTGGAAAGACATGTATATATGTTGGTCTATGTATCTTTATTGTATTATGCTTCAATAAAAATACAGTTGAACAAAAAAAAAAATATCCAGTAAATACAGTACCAAGACAGTGCTGATCGAAGCCAACTTCACTGTATATACCAGACCTTTTTTACAATAAAAGACTGCACCAAGCGCGTGAGTGCTGCAATGTTTTTTCTGTTTTGTATAGACTATATTAGGGTATGCTCAGGCGGCGTATTGTAGCATGCACAGATAGGCCTTTAGTAGTGCTGTCAAAAAATATGCGCTGCCGCGTACTTTCAACACGAGGTGGCTCGCTGTCTTATTTACTTCTTCAGGTCACTTCTTTTTATGAGCATACATTATGCACTGAGAAAAACAATCTTAAAATCACTGTTCCTTGAACGATTACAAGCAACTACGTGACAAAGTACGTCCTGCAAATTCGTCGTGTGAATCCTTACATGTATTGTATATCTGCAGATCAACAATACTTGTAGGGAATGGATTATAATAAATAATTTTAACATTTTTATATTTTAATCCATAATTAAGCAAATGGCACAAGCAATGTATGACGATACACCCAGCATTACACACTTGAATTGACGATGACAATTTGTGACACAGCTCATGTTAGTGCAACCAGTTGTGAAGCTTCATACAGTTGTGGAGCTGTCAAGTGCAGGATATAATTAAACTGTCGTGGGCTCTCAGTGTGCTGCTGAGTGTATCCGGGGAAAAAGCTGCTGATTTTGGTAAAGTTCCACATGGTCAGACATTAGTTTTCTGACAAGGGATGCAGCGGAGTCTGATTCCGTTACAATACTCAGGATACTAAGTTCTGAACCCATTAGCCGGTGAGTTGGTGTGCTGGTGTTATAGAAACAGTATCAAGGTCAGACTATGATTGAAGAAGCCTCTGTCTTACTTTATGTCTCTCCACTAATATGATATTGTTTTCCACTGAAGAAGGTTCTCTTAAAAATGAGGTTGAGATCCCTAAAGAAATTGCTTCAATCAGCAGCAGTGCTTAATGACTGTTAATGGGAAGTGGAGATAGGATAGTAAGTGTTACTTTGATTAATAAGAGAACTGCAGAGAATTTAAATGGTGCCACTGATAGATTATTTTCTTCAAGCATGATAAGCGTTTCCCATTTGTTCTTAAATTTGGTCAATACTGTTAAAGACAGCAAAATGAAGTATAATTAATTCTGTTGCTGCCTGTGAGACGTGTGTGTTAGTAAGAAACAGATTATGATGCGTACAGCCATGAAAAATCACTCCTGACAGTTTATCCTGTCACTTTCAGGTGTGTGTATTACGATGACAGCAACTTCTATTCAACCAGGCACATAACAGATGCATTAGGCAACTAAATGCCTGTTTGCTATGTTAACATAGCAGTGGAATATAAAGATGCTTTGCAAATATACTAAATTGGTGAAAAAGTTACACTTTAGAACTCAATTGCTTTGAATTTAATATTTATGCAGGTCTCTCTTTGAAGGAAAACTCCAGTGAAAGACCGACTTCATGATCTCGAGAAGAGGGTCCTCGCTCACTCTTTATTAGTTTGTTGGTTATTTAGTGCTATTATTATTATTATTTTTTTTTTTGCCTTGTATTATGTTTTTAAACCCCTTTTGAATGTACAGAGTCCTGGAGTTATTGGAGCTTTGAAATAAATAATAATATTATTGATAACAACAACAACAATAACAAGAAAAAAATAAGAACAATAAGAAGAAGAAGGGCTTGTTCACACGGCGTTTTGGATCCTTTTTACGGATCCGTTTTTGGCACTTGAAAAGCGCATCCGGAAAGCGGATCCGCAAAACGCAGCAGTTGTTACTTTATTTTGATCTGTTTTGAATGCTTTTTCACTTGCGTTTTACGTATCCGCTTTCCGGATGCGTTTTCGGAAGGAGTCCTCCTCTCTCTCTCTCCTCTCTCTCTCCATTCAAGTATCTCAGCCCCGGCACCTCCATTCAAGTATCTCAGCCCCGGCACCTCCATTCAAGTATCTCAGCCCCGGCACCTCCATTCAAGTATCTCAGCCCCGGCACCTCCATTCAAGTATCTCAGCCCCGGCACCTCCATTCAAGTATCTCAGCCCCGGCACCTCCATTCAAGTATCTCAGCCCCAGCACCTCCATTCAATATCCTCAGCCCCGCACCACCATTCAATATCTCAGCCCGCACCTCCATTCTATATCTACTCACCCCGGCACCCCATCATATTATCTCAGCCCCGGCACCTCCATTCATATATCTATCTCAGCCCCGGCACCTCCATTCATATATCTATCTCTGCCCCGGCACCTCCAAAATTTCAAATCTCCCGCACCTCCACTGTCCACCCTCCCAAGCCCCCCGCTCCCTCCGATTTCCCTGCGCTCCCGCAGCCGCCGCTCCCACTGCCGCCGCTCACCTGCGCTCCCGCTGCCACCGCATACCTCTCCAGCGATCCCCGTCCAGCCTCCCAGTGCGCTTTTCGCATCCGCTTTCAGGATGCAAAGCGCAGCTGATACGTGCCCAGAGTGTGGAGCGCTTTTGGACAGGTGCCAAAAGCGGACTCCATTATCTCCTACGGGCTTTCACTCGCGTAAAACGCAATAAGAATTGACATGTCAATTCTTAAAGCGGATGCGAAAAGCGCAGTGCAGGAGAGCTCTCAAAAGCGCATCACCGATCTCCCGTGGGGACAGCGATGCGCTTTTGCCATTCAACTCAATGTTAATCACACTGACAATTGTTAGACCCGTTTTGCTGATCTGTAAAACGGATCTGTAAAATGGATCACAAAAACGCCGTGTGAACAAGCCCGAACAATAGTAACAACAATAAGAAGAACAATAATAATAGTAATAATAACAATAATAATAAATAGTATTATCATTATTAATAATAACAATAACAACAACAACAACACTGTAGTCACTACAGAGTCCTTAAAAAGCCAAATATTCTAGTCATTGCCACATATATTTGGATCATTAACTAATTGCCTATATAATTGTATAAATTTTTGTTACGTTATGCACTCTCCTTTTCATGTCTAGGGTGAGGGATACTTTTTATAGACACTGAATATGTACAGTTGACAATGGTGTGAGTCAAGGACAACCAATCTTTTCTACACATTGAGCCCATTTTAGACAGATTAAATCCTGCAGGTAAGTTTTAGGAACTGTATCGGGACATTAGCATCATTTATTTATGACAAATGCCACCCTTCCTCAATTATTGAATACCATCAATGATGTGGAGACCTTTTGAGTTTTCTTTTTGAGCTCTATTCAAATTATGACATATCATTGCACATCATTTATTTTTGTGCGTTTTACCCAGACTTGTTGGAAATAGTACTACAGCAAGGGACATTCTCCATTACTATTTTTAGAAAACTTGCATACAGTTCTGGAGGTCCTAATTTCTCAATCATGGCTGGTAAAAATGGCAAAAGTATATTTATACTCGGGGGCGGACGGACAGCTTAAGGCCTCATCCAAAAACAATAAATGAACCTGCAATATACTTCAGTAGCTCAGAAATGTACTTGCAGTCTAACAGATAATGATAAACTGCTTTGGGGCAGGCGTCACAGTTTGCATTTTTGCAAAAATACATTTTTTAGTGCATTTTTGCACGTTTTTTAAATAATTTTTTTTTCTTTTGGCCAGATGTTAGCTGGAAAATCGGAAAAAAATGAAATACAGTACAGACACTTTTTTTCTTTGTGGATTGCTTTTTTTTCTGCACAAAAAGAAATAAGGGTGTTGCATACTATTGATGCGTTTTTGTGGCATTTTTACTCATTGCAAATCATGCGATGGATGAAAAAAATTTATTTAATAATGTGCCAACACACTTTATTTTAAATAAAATGCATCAATAACTGTATGAAAAACACAACGGCTGACATGTATGATTTTATTGCACACAGTAGTAGTGTAGAATGCACCTAAATCTATGAACCTGTTCTACCGCGGGTCATAAATCAGGTGCATTGTAGCGCAAAATAACAATTCTGGCTGAGGTAAACCACTTCCATTTTTATGTAAGTGTGTCACTTTTTGATACTATCAAAAGGATATAAGAAATATAATGCAATAGAAACAGGAAACTGCTATGTTGTTTGTCTATCTTCGGTCTGCAGCAATGGGGTTATGTGTAGACAGCTCAACTCTGAGTGTCACTTTACATGATAAAAAGCATACTTAGTGAAAGGGACCCCACAGTAACAATTTAAAGGGAAAAGCTCCTGATATAAGTTCATACTGTAACGGGTGCCCCCGCGACCAACATGTCGGGTTGCGGGCACAGCACACTGTCATTCCCTGTGCTGCGCCACAAGCCGTGTCTCAGGTATGGCGGTCACCTAGATATATCCGCCTGAAGATCCCCAGCTACAAGCTGGGTCCCCGGTTTCTGGGTCCATTTGAGGTACTTAGACACATCAACCCTGTGGCCTACAAACGCTGCCTCCCTCCCACTATATGTATCCTGAACTCATTCCACGTCTCCTTGCTAAAACCAGTCATCCTAACCTGTTCTCACAAAAGGTCATTCCCCCATAGCTGATTCCACCAATATCTTTACGGTAAAGGAGATCTTGGCTATGAAGATGGTTAGAGGGAGACCATTTTTTTGGGTTGACTGGAAGGGGTTCGGGTCAGAAGAAAGGTTTTGGGAATCGGAGTATAACAGCTTGGACCGGGGTCTAGTAGTTAAGTTCTTACATGTCTCACACCCACACTCCTGTTCCGATCAGCGTGTCTCAGACCTCGGATGCACTCGCAGCTCTGTCCGTTACTCACCTCACTTGTGCCGCTTGCCCCTAGGGTGCATGCAAGGCAGTTCATTGAAATTTAAAGGGCTAACTCGCCAGTGATTTGGTGCTGACCCTAGATAAGTCCTGTCCCTTCCTTGGTTCCCTGCCAAATTGATAGTGCCATAGAGCCTTGAGAGGAAACATTCCTATAGTGATTATTGCTCACTCCATGTACCGTACCATTAGCCTCCGTCCCTCGACCATAAACTTTTGCTGCCTGTCCTGACCTTCCTCCCTGTCCCTGACTACGAGCTTGCTTCACGATTCTGTGCCTCACTACACCTTGAGTGTCATCGCAAGCAAGTCACGTCAGGGGTAGCGACCTGGTAGTGTTTCGCTGCGGCAAGCCCAACCTGCCTTGCGGTGGCTTCTGGTGAATACCGGACTTACTTAGACTCTGCTCCCTGGCATGGCTGACACCACTGCTCGCAGTGATCCAGTGGATCTACACCTCAGGCCTGCTTTTACGGTAAGGGTATGTTCACACAGCGTAATTTCAGCGCTTTTCGTGTCGTATTTGCGCTCTAAAACGAGCGAGATGAGCGCCGAAATTACGGTAATCCACAGTTCTCATAGAGAACTATGGATAACGCCTCCTCTCCCTGCTCGCACAATACTATTGCATTGTACGCGCGAGGAGATAAGCGAAATGCCAATTACTTGCGGCGTATACGCGCCGCGAGTAAAGGCCGTTTATGGGGCCGGCGGGCTGCCACCCCTCCCGCCCCCCCGCGTCGCGGGGGTACACGCCGATCAGTGCGGCTCCCACACACCCGGTGTAATTGCAGCCATACTGTACGCCCCACAATTACGCTGTGTGAACAGAGCCTAAGATAACCATTACCCATACTATGTCTCAAACATCACAGTAACTTCTTATGCCCTTCTTTTGAGGGAAACCTGTTAAATGTGACCATTCGGGACACTTATTGACATCAATGTTGTGGATCCATAAACATGTCTTAATATTAACATTATGGGGTTCCTGGGAGAGATAGAGAGTTTAGAATTGCCCTAAAGAGAGGAATAACCTGAGCTCAAGTCTTCTTTGAAGTGGGCCACAGTTGACTTGGCTAAACGTATGAACTTTTTTCTATAAAAAGAAAAGCAACACCACTAGATATCACAACCCGAAAGAAAATTGGAGTTAATTAAATTATGAAAGTTACGAGTCAGAGATTAGAGACGTTTCTGATATACACAGGAGACTCAATATAGGCAGAGGAGCCACAAACGTTATGTTGAAGACTTGACTGATAGAAATACGGGGGAGTGCAACCTGACCACTTCCAGCGCATTCATGCAGGAACCATTCTTCCTGGAAAATTGATTAAACTTTGAGGCTCATTTTAATACTATAACCTTTCATGTGTCGATCTGGTAAAGTAAATTATGAATGCTGCAATATATGTCTTAATCCAACAACAAATGTTTCCATTTTTGGGATGTTATTGTCTGACCTCCCGTGTTGCTCTATATAAAATTGCTAGACATATATTTAATATACTGTGTAATTTCTGTGGTTGTGATTTCACTGTTGTCAGGATTCCTCATGTTTTTATAAGACTAGAAACTGCTGGCAGCAAGTTTTACGAGTATGGATCACTACTTGTTATAATGATGTGGGTACTAAACTGTGATATATTTGGGGGTTTATTAAATCATGTGAAATTTTCAATTTATACTGTAATATTCTATAGAAACGGAGCATGCAGAAGTAATAAGAATGACAAGATTTCTTTCATTTATGGACTGTATTGTTGATTGTATTAAAACTGCTGTGCTCCGCAAGATTATTTTGTTATAATGGCAATTTTCTGTCTCACAATTGAATTTTGTAAAATGTAATTAGGAATTAGAATAATATGAGTGCAGTACAAAGCTAGTGGCACTGTGCTGATACAGGCTTTGAATGTCAGATCTGTGGTTTTCTTGCAAGAATTATATAACTATACCTATGTAAGCACACAGTCTGGCAGGTGATATGTGTCCATACTTGTCTTTTGCCCTATACATAATTGCTTCAAATAATTAATGTGTCAGAAAATATTTCCTGTCTGAAGTTTTTCATGTGCTAATGAGAATTCAGAGATCCAGACTTCGAGATTTTAATCCTAAAAACACCTGCATAAAAAATCAAAAATATTTTGTTTTCCTGTAGTCATATACATTGTAGAGTCATCTGGATGAAGGCTGCACATAGGGACATGGACTCCATTCAGCTCTGTACTACAGATCCAAAGTCACTCTATGGTATATGTTGTTGCCATACTGAATATGAAGAGAATCCACGACACACCTTTCAATAGCTTTGAAATATTTATTTAACAATTTTGCAACAAATAAGAAGTTAACTCTCCATGTATAATAGTAGATACATTAGTGGAGTATTCACATGGTCCGATGTTTTGGCCAACAGGCCTTTGTCACTAGGAACCTCTACGTAGGAAGCAGAGAGAGCAGTTAAATAAATACTTCAAAGCTACTGAAAGGTGTGCCATGGATTCTCTTCATACTGAGTATTCTGCCAGGGGCTTTTCCACTGAGAACCTGATTTCCACAGATGTGCGGCACCAATATACATTGGCGGGCTCGGACTGGGCCGCTGGGGGATCAGTGAATCCCCCGGTGGCCCCCCCCGCCCCCCCCGAGCCTCTGTGGGCCCCGGAGGCCCACAGCGTAACATTGGGGCAGATTTATCAAGGCATTTGCGCCAGAATTCTGGCTCAATGTGCGCCAAAAATGTCTTACAAGCTTTTCACCACATTTACTATGTGTTTCAGACAGTTTCAGACGCTTCTGCATCTCATCCGTCAAATGGGTGTGGCCCCATAAAAGGTCGTGGCTTAGTGGTAAA
This sequence comes from Phyllomedusa bahiana, assembly GCA_025379985.1. NCBI lineage: Eukaryota > Metazoa > Chordata > Amphibia > Anura > Hylidae > Phyllomedusa > Phyllomedusa bahiana. The sequence goes on from JAODAL010008952.1 coordinate 58,099, forward strand.
TGAGGCGTGGCTCAAAAGTGCCAAAAATGCGCCACAGTTTTGTCACAGTTTCTGGCATAAAAAGTAAGCCAACTTATAGGTGGTACAAACTTAGACTAGACAGTTCTAATCTGCACCAGATTTTTCAACCCTGTGATAAATCTGGCTCATTGTAAGACTGTCTGGTCTAACTTTACGTTGTCCAAGAGTAAGACACTATTGATAAATCTGCCCCATTGGAATCATAACTTTTTATGGAGATTAGTTTTATAATGCATTCTCTGCTGGAACTGGGCACAGTTTTTTTTTTGCACCCTTAGGATATCAGAGACATTAGAGCTTAATAGACTGTTCTAGTGTTTTATTATGAGGTGGTACGGAGATGTAGTATAGCCATGTGCATGAGGCTGATGTTCTGCTTCATTGTAGACTTTTTGTTAACAAGACCCCATCACTTTGCACACAATAGTAAGGAATTGTTTAAGCAAACATCTAAAAGTATTCATGATAGTTAAAGGGGTTGCCTATGTTCATTTTTTTAAATAAATTGATGCTGGTGCTGCAATAGTAAAATAAACTAAAAACCTGGTACTCACCCCTTCACCTCCGTTTCAGCACTGCCACTCTCTGTCGTCCTCCTGGGCTTTCTTCTTGGTCCTTGCAGTCAGTCATGTAATATTCCCTAACATCATCATTCTGAAGTGAAGGGCTTTGACCGGTGATATCAGGAAATGTCACATGACTGTTGCAGCCAGTCAGAGGCTACAGTAGTGATGTTCTGACTTGTAAGTCCGAGAAGTAAACAGAAAAATGGGCGTGAAGACTGGCTGTCAGTCTTTAGAACAGCTAAGTTCTAAAATTTCTGTTATGTAGTCCTCTAAACAGTAGAGCAAGACTTCCATGGAGCCCTAAGAAAAGGGGGACATGACTTTGGGAGGAGAGAACCTATAACTGCTATACAGTCTTTTAACTGATGTTTGTATAGCTGTATGTATTTAACCTCTTCCTGACAGATGGTCATTATTTTTTGACTCTTCTTCCCTGCCTTTCCAGAGCATGACTTTATTTATTTTTCCATCTATATAGAAATATGACGGCTTTTTTCTTACGTAACCAGATGAACTTTTTAATGGAGCCATTGACCATTCCAAAGAATGTGCTTGAAAAACCAAAATGGAAAAACATTCTAAGTGGAGTTAAACATACCTGCGCCATGTTTGCGAGGGTTTTGTTTTTATCTCTTTCGGTATAAATGATGTGTTACCATATCTGTATTCTTTAGGTCGGTGCAATTCTGTTGATACCAAATATGTAGCTTTATTTAATTATATTTTAGTACTTTATAAAGAACAAAAATGTTCTCTATTTTTTAAATTTGTACTGTAGAGCAATTTTCTACAATTTTCTAAGAACTTTTTTTTTTTTCTATGAGGGCACATTTTTTGTGGGCTGAAGTGTAGTTTTTATCATTTTAGATACATATGACTTTTTTAATGCTTTTTATTCCATTAAAACGGGAAATGACCAAAAAAGCTCAATTTTGCCACTTGCAAATTTTAAGAGATCAGATTTCTTTGGATACCCATTACCTGGCCACTGCTGGGACACCCTTACAGGGTGCGGGACACAACTGTTTCCTGCATTGTTCCGCTTTGCAGGACTCTCTCATGAGGCTATTGATGCCTGAACCCTATCTTGTACTGCCTAACTCGCATTTTCTTTGTAATCATATGGAGGTTGCGTGAGTATATCTCTTGTGAAAGTTCATTGTGAGGAAAACCTCTTTGTGCATCTGTTACCTTTTTTATATTGTATCTGGTTACTGTACCTGTCGTCCCTGCCCTCATCATCCCTGATGCGATTTATGTAGGAGGATCGAAACATGTTGGGATAGGACCTATAGGTTTTCTTTAGGGTCAGTGTTTGCAGGGTCAGGCTCCTGCCAGGACCGCCCTTATCGGGGCGATTTTCCTGTTTGGTGTATAGGTAAGGGTGTAATAGTTGCCCTTCCTTGGGCTCTATACGGATTTTGTCCCGTACGTGTGCCTTTTAAGGAGTGTGTTTATTCTTTTTGGTCCTCTGCACTAGTGTGTATGTTTTATCATTATATTTATTAAAAGTTATGTTTTAAAGGCCGTTAGTTCCTCTGTTCTGGTTTTTGATACCCATTGTGAGTAAAAAACTACGCATACTGAAATCACTGTGTCACTCCAAGTGGACACAGACATTGCTGTGTCACTTAATCCAGGGATTTATAATACCCCCTCCTTCATGGGAAGAAAGTCAACCCACTGAGGAACAGAACTTAATAAATCAAAGAAAAACCACAAATGTTAAAGAGGTGCTGCGTGAATGACGATTTGTTGTATGCAGTTATTATATAGTGGCACATATTTGATTTTTTTTATGGTTCTAATTATTAAAAGCTAAATTTTTAAAGGGTAGGATGTTTTTGGTCTCTTAGGAAAGTTTTGTAGTAACTATATAATCCCCCAGAATTGATCAGGAGGTTTTATCTGGCAGACCAATAATGTGTGACTTTCTGTTCTTTTTTTTTTTTAATTAGCAAAATGGCAAGGAGAGGGGGATTAGAACTTTTTATATTTTTATTATCTTGTATAGAACATGTTTAACCCCTTAACCCGAACGCCTGAAAAGTAGTTAATGAGCAGAAATTTTTTTAGTTTTTGCCTCCTTGCGTTTCAACAGTTGTAACTTTTTTATTTTTTGAACGACGCAGTTGGACGAGGCCTGGTTTTGCTCAAGACGAGTTGTACTTTCAGGGAGAAGAGTTTAAGTTCACTTATAAATAATTGCAGAAATTTTTTCATTTTTTAAATTTTTTGGGTTTTTTAAAAATTTTTTTTACACCATTCTCATTTTACACTTAATAACATGTTAGATTGATTCTACAGGTTATTACGGTCGTGTGGATAACTAACATGTGTAGAGTTTTTATGTGTGTAATGTATGCACAATTATTTTTTATTAAATATTTATTTTTGTTTTATTTTTTTTTTTTTATTTTTTTTTTTTACCCTTTTTTTGTTTTTTTACTTTTTTTTTTTAAATCCCATGAAGGGAAAACTTTTTTAATTATTTTTTTTTTTTTTTACACTTTGTAATGTATTAGCATATTCATATATGCTAATACATTATGATCTGTGTCAGTTTGACACAGGCAGTAATCAGGACAGCACACAGTGCGTCCTGGTTACTGGCTTGTTACACAGACAGCTCTGGGGCCACTCTAGGTCCCCAGGTCTGACTGTGCAGCCATTTTCCAGGCTCTGTTGGATAATTGGGTGTTCCGATCACCCGACAGAGCAGGGAAACCCTTTGATTGTGCTGTGGTAACGCAGGGCCGCAATCAAAAGGTTAAAGCAACGGGTTGTGGAGGTTTCCTCCGCTACCCGGTGCTCGCAGGGGATGCTCTGGGATCGGGGCTGTGTGGTGCAGCCCCGAACCCATCTCAGCTGCGTCGCCGGGCGTCGCAAACTCCGAAGTCTGAAGCGACGTCTAAAGACGTCGCTGCAGACGAACGACTGGCAAGCGGTCGTTAAGGAGTTAATTTTACTTGTATACTTAGTCCCCCTAGGGTAATTGACCACAAGGGGGCTTGATCGCTTGTACACCTTTCAGCACCCTGTAACCTCTTTGTGAAGTGGGAGGGGGTTTAACCACAATGTGCGCAGCACTGTTTCTCATTCATTTAGATATTGCAGCTGTGATCACCGTGGCTTCTAAATGGTTAAACAGTAGGGATTGGAGCTAGCTCTGATCTCTGTTGTTAACAGCAGGTGTCATCTGTAATAATCAGTAGACACCAAGCACCTATGGGGAGTCCGCTGCATAGCTCCTTACGGACAATAAGATATACCCAAATGTCCATTGTTGGTAAGGGGTTAAGCAAGATTGTTTCTGTTGTGTGGGTGCTGTATGTCAGACAGCTGCAGATTTTTACACAATGACCTAGTACGTCACCTGATTCATTGTGTTATTGTTTTGATAAAGCTGTGGCCATTTAAACACCAAAATAAAAGGTTTTGTGCATTTATTTTGTCCTGCGGAATGAATAAAAATTGCTATCTGTCATTAATGTTTTTTTTTTTATTACAGCGTTCATCATGCGGATTAAATAACATGACAGAGTTATAGGCTAGGTTGTTACGCAGGTGAAGATACCAAATATGTGTACTTTTTTATTTCTGATTACTTTGTGTGTTTTACAGATTTTTTTATTTTAATCCTTTTTTAATTTGACCACGAATGGGACTTGAGTCAGTGATCTTTTGATCACTGCCACAATACATAGCAGCACGGTACTGCTATGTATTGTAACTGTCAGTTAGCATAGTGATTTTCAATCCCCAGTGTGGTGACGTCATAGATACAGTAGCTCGGAAGCTTTGTTAGTCTTCCAGGTTGTCATGGAAGCCATCAGCACCCGTGATCACGGCATGAGGTGCGATGGAGACAAAAGGAGCTCCCTCCCTCTGTCTTTTCCTTACCTGCCATGGTCACAATTGACCGTGACACCTAAGGGGCTAATCGGCCACGACCCTGGAGTATGCTCTGGTTCCAGCCAGTAGCGCACTATAGTAGTATTGTAGTATAGTAATATACAGCTGATTTCATACGCTAAGCCTGCCCGTTCCCTGGGTGTACCAGTACACCCGATTGCAGTAAATGACCGGTATGTCTTTTTGCAAAAAGGGGTTAAAGTTTGACTTGAATTTGTAGCAGTTGAAATTTTATGGACACATGTATAATATGGTTCCTTATGCCAAATTTTTGTAATTTTGTCACTGGAGAATTCTTTCCAGGAAATGGCATCAAATATGACTTAAATTTATAATAAAAGGGGTTGTCCAATAGAAACATTTTTTAACAGAATCTCTCCCATAGTTAAAGAGATATTCTCACCATGCTTTTTCACAATCAGCTTCAGTTTCACACTGCCTGGTCAGTCTGTGGGTGGTTCTCTAGCACTGATTAGCATATTAAGTTCCTCTATAACTAGCTGAGCATTACAGAGACATAAGTGCAGGAGATTTAATCTGTGTATACAAGTCTTCAAGTGCTTTGAGGAGTGAAAACAATTGCTTATCTGTAAATAAAATATAATAATAATAATAATTAGAGTAAGAATAAAGTCTGTTCCCTCTGACCTTCATGACGTCACTCACTGCTTTCTAATCAGGAAGGGAAAGTAGGACAGAAACCAGAGAAACTTGTTTGCACTTAGAGCAGATAAAATGTATCATCTTCTGACCCATATCAAAAGAAACAATGGATTTAGAAAAAGTCTTCATTTACCGTTCTCTACATACTGAAAGCTACCTTTGTAGTGAGAAAACCCTATAAGTACTCTTGTAATGTAGTTTTATAAACTTTTTTGTGGCCTTCCTACAGTTCTACATCAGCTATTTGGTATAGTTTTGGGAATCTCCACACATAGTAAACATCTCTGTGTTGAGCCCAAGATATCAGGTGACCAAATGGGTGTGGATTTTTTCAGGGCAACCTTTAAAGACACCCCTTTGGTCCCACCTCTCCATGTTTTCAACATGAGAGAAGAAGCATGGGATGTGCACTAAGACTAAGGGTCAGAGCTAGAAAGATAGAAATAGCGCAGTTTAAGGTATTTTCTCACTGCAATGATTATTTAGAAATACATTGCTTTGTTGATTTGTCTTTGGTCAGGAGGTTTTATCTTCTCTTAGTGCACACAAGTTTCTTTAGTTAACAATCATCTCTCCCCATCTCTTCCTGCTCTCTCATTGCTCTAATATGCTCTCCTTGTCCATGGTGGGTCACCGACTACAGAATCTAATCTCTAGTAACAGACTTTGTTTACTTAAAGGGGTAGTCTCACTTCATGAAATCCTCGTCGCTGATCACTCCCAACTCACTTCGATCCAGCCATGCATTCACTTCTTTGGGAGTTCCGAGTATAGCCAAGTGTGTGCGAGCTGTGAATGAATAGCGAAGAGGATTTCACAAAGTGAGACTACCCCTTCAACTAAATGAGAAGCTGTCACTCTTTAGAGCTCTGCAGCCCTGTGTAATAAGCCTTCTAAATCTCTTGCACTCATGTCAGTATAATAGGAATAGATAGGAACTGCAGAGCTGATGTGTCAGTCACTGTTATAGACCCGCCAACAGCCTGAAAAGGATGTGTAAGTCTAAGGCCTGGTTCACATATGCCTTGGAGGTTCTGTTCGGAAACTCTGTCACACGTTCAGGAATAACAGAAAAAGTAGTACAAGTTGCACAATTTTTTTGTCTAATTGATGGACACCACGGCGGAAACCTGATGGGCCCATTGTAACTAATAGGATCCATCAGGCACCGGGGTTTTCTGCTGTGAAACTGATCACCTCTGACGCAGATGTGAACTAAGCCTAAAGCTGGCTGTGGCTCTGCAAAATTGCAAAGTGAGAAAAACCAGGAACAGTCTACATGGAAAGGATTTGTAGTCGTTTTTTTATATGGATTTTGAAACCAGTGAAAAACCAACTGTAAACTATTTCCATAGACCTCAATAGAAAATTTGAGTTGTAGTTTACACAGCTCAGATTTTCTGAAAGTTCATTTTCAAAACCGTTTTTCAAAAAACTTTGAGCATGCACAATAATCCACTGTATTTCATTGTAATATTCAACGCAAAGGGACAGCTGAAATCCAAAAACCGTTCCCAAATACTGTGCAAAAAAATGAAAACCAACTGTAAAATTTTACTAAGTAGTAACACTTTTTTCAACAGAGACAGGCACAACTGTTTCAAAATAAAAAATAGGTGCAAGTATTAAAGGGCTTTTGCCAAGAAGTGAGTTCCTCACCTAACAGGCTGATACTCCCCTCTTGAGGCTTGAAAAAGAGGCGTTGTGTTTCTGTGTTTAAAAAAACAAGTACCTCCTCTGTGATGTCATCACTCCACCTTCCATGCACGTTCCTGATACTCAGTCTCTGTAGTTGAACAAACATTGTTTGGCTAATCCACAGGGGATAACTGTATAGTGTATTGTATTTGTTTCTCCCTCTTATCTGCTCAGGAGAGAAGATGAACTCCAAGCAGACAACATTCTTTCATTTGTTCACAAACTGATGCAGAGGGGGGAGGGCTGAGCAGGGATCCAGGGAGCATCTGCATGTTTAATAACATTACAACCAGTGGATTCTCTATACAAAAGACACAGGATCTTTTCTCCCTAGTCCCTTCAAAGCTCCTTCATGTTCCCTGCCATCAGATAAGAAGTGCAAACAACGTGCAAGCGTGGCAAGATCAGCTCCTGGTCGTGTCTAATATAAACTGTCAGGAAACTAAGGGCATGTAACGAAGGCTGTAGATGTCACAGGCTTCACTTTTTTAATTACATATATTTAGAAAAGTGATTAAATAACCATTTTAGAGAATCCCACGTCAACATGAATTAGTGGAAAATCCCCTTTAAGTTTTGAAATATGTTCATGTCACATAAATGAATAAATTATTGAAATGTGGCATTTGACTTTTTGGAACTGTAAGTATTAACTCACTGTAGGTTATCTGACAGTTGTTTTGCCATTAAAATGGCAGAAGCCTATTCAATTTGGCATAAACTGAAAAACACAAAAATATTAGACACGTGAAAACAGGTGGCCAATATAAATATGAAATTCCAAATTTACATCATAAACCTGTGCAGTTTTATACATGTTGTCCGCTAGTTTTATTGACATGTATGTGGTAAGCAGAGACTAGGGTCTAAACCTCAACTCTGCACAATCACTTCTTTGTGGTTAGTAAATTAACCTTAATGAACAAGAATAATGGGCATTTTTATCATGCATATTGCAGCCATTGATATTATTCTACAAATGAATAGATTGTCATTGTATTTAGACAGAAAGATTTATTTAACGTAGTGAACTTAGTGATTTGTCAATGTGCAAATGTCAGTAGATTGCATCATCAGCTTTTCAGGGCTTATCATAGCAATGAATGTGGTACAACTTAAGATATCTATTTTCTAATAATTGATAACAGAATATTTATTTCAAGGAAATGGTAAAGTGATATGAAATGTGACTTGGATTATCATCAATCACTTTTTTGTCAGATATTTCAGATAATGGTGTTTTTTTGAAAATTGATATTACATTTGCATCCCAAGTCCATTCTTATTCTGTTAACTGGTTTATCATGTATATGACCAAGATCAATTTTCATGCTGTATTGTTTATTTTTGTGGCTTTAGGTTTAACCCTATTACTTCTGGTGAGCTGGGCTAGATTTTCATACTTTAATTTTAAGACGTTACAGCATTTTCTTTTTTGTTGTTTGACTGAATTCTGGTACTGGAGGCAATGGTTAGACATGGGAAGCAGGATATGGTGGAATATATTAGTACTATATAATTTTCTTGGTTTATGCAATTTTATTGTGCCACGGATAAAGTGGCTGCTGCCCTGAACCTAGCCCGGACTGGCAATCTGCCCAACCGGGCAGATTACCAATGGTTCCTGCAGACAGGTGAGTCTTTTCAACTTTATGCCTGTTTTTTTACGGCATATCTGCTTACTAACTGGGGACATCTATATATGCACTTGCCTACTGGGGGCAACTATAAACCTACCCACCTAATGATGAACAGTATCTATGTGGAAAACACTGAAAATTAGTGATAGGAACATACCTTTTTATCCATAAAAAATACATGCCGCAGTTCATGTCCTGTGAAAAATGTCATGTGAACCCAGCACATAAGAGCAAAATTTAACACTGAGGGCGACATGTATGAAAGTGTTTTTCATCCTTTTTCTGGAGTAGAATGTACCTAACTGAGCCGGCTACGATGTCTAATGCACCTAACGTATGTGTTAGGCGCATTGTTCGTAACACTTGATACTTTCTAATGCACCTAACATGAAGGGGTATTATAGGGGTGTTATGGAGGTGTGTCGCACCACATTCATAATATTAGACACCTATATGAATGTGGTTCGGCATTACTGCTCCGACAGGCTGATCTATTTCAATGTGGTCTGTCTGAGCCTGAGGAGTCGAAGTGACGCTAGATTTGCTGTAAGGGGCAAAAATGTTCAATATTTCTCAACTTACACCAGTACATTAATAAAAAGTAATTTCTAATAATTATCAAACTATATAAAATAAAATAAAAATTAATTTAATTAAAAATGTTATCATATAAAATTAATATAAAAATATATAATATCCCAAAAATATAAAAATATCTCATATAAAATGTATTTAAAATTAAAAGAATCTAAAAACTAATTTTTACATTAAATAACCCACATAAGTTGTTCAGATTTAAAATTTTTTATTTTTGACTACATGAAATTTGAAATGTATTTTTTTTCTCCTCTCACTCCTTTATTCCCCATACGCAGGAGCCAGCACACCACAGGTCTTGCTGGGACCTGTGGTCATCCAAGCAGGATCAGAACCATAGTTTCTATCACTGACATGCTATTCAAATGACTTTTATATATCCAGCCTATCTACAGCCTTTATACATGTTAGTTGCATTACTAAAGCGCCTAAGTTCCATAATGCTCCCTTGAACAATGAAGAACCTAGTGGCGGCATGGCCGTTCCAGGGCGGGCAAGCCGTTCCTAGGGGCCCGGCAGGGGCGACCGAAGAGGCTCCCCTCACCCGCGAGGGGCTCCGCGACCACCCCGCCCTGCCCGCCTTAGGAGCGCCCCCTGATTCTGCGCGACTACTATAATCAGAGCTAGCCGGTACAAATTGAAGAGGCCTACAGTGGGCAGTCACTGGCTACAGAGGGCATCTACTGTCTACGGGGGCATCTACTGGCTACGGTTGCATCACTGGCTACATGTTGCATCTACTCTGCGCGAATTTGGGCATCTACTGTCTCACAGTGTGCGTACTACCTAGCTATAGAGGGCAACTACCTGGCTACAGGGGCTATTACATGGCTACCATATGAGGTGCCTAAATATGGGGATTTGTAGAGAGATAGGAATTGGTTGGAAGACATCAAAATGAGGAGTCTTAAGATATTTGTTGTAAATATTACAGTGAAGAGTCGGATTAGTCATCATGGCGTACTGGGACAGATTAAAGAAGAAGAAAGAGAAAGAGACCAACTCCTTCAGAGAGGTCTCCTTTGAGTCACTAGATATTGACTTTACTGTAAATATTTATATTCTGCAGAGCATGTGTACCAGCTGGTATCCACCACTGTTATGGTCCACTTGTATGCCTTTATAAAGTTGTAGTATAATGGTTTGTATTCAGAAATGGTCATTTATGAATATTTCACGGTCACTATGTGCTGGTGATATGTGGTCACGTGTTGCTGTATTTGTAACTAAGGTGGTGATATGTGTCATGGTGTATAGTATTATTCGTTCACTGTTGTGCTGGTAGATATTGGTCTTAGTAGACATTGTACTAAAGCCAGGGATTCTGTTGGTGTAGCAGTGTTATTTGGTAACTGAAACTATTATCTATTAAATTTATATGAGCACATTGTGGTAAAAGCCATTTCTGTCTATATTTGGCTTTGGTTTATGGTGATGCATTCGGTGCATTAAATTTACGGGGGGGGGATTTTCTCACCTCGCCCTAGGGAAATTTAGCCTAGTAAGCGGCCCCATGCAACGTAGCGAGGCGTGTCCACCTTTACACACCATTTTAATGAATGCACAAAAACACTTTAATACATCAATGAACGAATATAACCCTGAAAATATGACTCCAACACTTCACTTTGACACACCTTCCTTCATACCATGTCGCCCTAAGAGCCCAATTCATTGATTATATTGGACATTTCATAGAAACACTATCCAAAACAACAACTCAAAGCAGTTCAGATCACATGCAGATTGTAAGCTCTCGCGGGCTAGGGGTCATCCTCCTTGTATCACGTTTGTTTATTATAACTTACAATTGTATTTGTTCTTTGTTACATTTATGTTATTGAACCCCTTTGGTGTACATCTTCCCATATTTGATGTCACTTAAAAAGAAATTATAAGTAACACACTGCTATAAAACTTGCTTAAGGATAACCAAAGGCAAAAAATCAGACCTGACCAATTCACAACTACACTGAGTCCATAGTCATAATAATAATAATAAAAACATGAATTATATAGCGCCAACATATCGCAGCACTTTACAAATTCAAGGAAACGTAACAGACATTACACATTAAAAGTACTTACAAAATGAGACACAATGTTTGAGGACCCTGCTCGTAGAGCTTACAATCAATTAGTGGTGTATGTGTGAAACAAATGGTAAGAAGTGCTCAGTATTACAATGGTCCAGCCTTGTTTCCTAAATAGTGTGTAGGTTACATGAAAAAAGGATGAACCTGACCACCCTGACAGTTCCATCTATATACAGATAAGTGCCTGTGAGTGCCCTAGTGTAGGAGTGACAGATTGACTGTGATAGCATGTAGGGATGCAGGTGGTAGGCCAGACTGATAAGATGTGTTCCTCAGGGCCCTCTTAAAACTATGAGGGTTGTTGAAGTGCCTGATCGCCGCGTAAGCATATTCAAGAATTGTGTGTCGCACGTGTGAAAACTTGGAGACGGGCATGAGTGATCAGATGATTGGAATGATTGTTACCTGATATCACAGCAGAGCGGAGAAGCGGGTCGGGTCGGCAGACAGAGACGAGGGAGGAGAGTAGGGGGGAGCACACTTGGAGAGCTTTATGGGTGAGAAGTGCTGATTTTTATACTGGTATCCTGTACTGGATAGGCAACCAGTGTAGTGACAGACACAGATAGGGAGAGCGTCAGTATAGCGCTTGGAGAGAAAGATCACCTGGCTCTGCATCAGGACAGATTGAAGTGGTGAGAGTTTGTGCAGAGAGGAGACCGATAATCAAGAGTTACAGTGATCAAGACGAGAAAAGAATAAGAGCAGATAAATGATATGTTTGAGTAGTTGTCCCACGGTGAGAAACGGACAGATTCTGGAGATGTTTTCTTAGGTGCAGTTGACAGGAGCGGGCAAGGGATTGGATATATGGTTGAAGGTTAGATCAGAATCTAATATAAATCCCCATACAGCGTGGCTGCAGCTAGGGGAAATGGTGGTACCGCATACAGAAACTGAAATAGCAGGGTGGGGTTGGTTAGCAGATGGCGGAAAAACAAGAAGTTCAGTTTTAGTAAGGTTTCGTTTCAGATTGGAGATTGAGGACAATGATGTCCAATGAGACAGCGGCCAGAACAGTCACTGGTGTTTTGCAGCAGGCTGAGTGATGGTCACGGAGGAGGTGTAAAATTGGGTGTCATCAGCATAGAGATGGTACTGGGAAGCCAAATCTACTGATGGTTTTGTCCAATTGGATGTGTACAATGAAAAGAGTAGAGGACACTAGAACTGCTCCCTGAGAACTCCATCAGCAAGAGGGAGAGGAGAGTAGTAGATCCGAAAAAATATACACTAAAGAGCGATCGAACAGGTAAATGAGAACCAAGCGAGATGGTGTCCTGAGCCAATGACGCTGAGCATGCCAGAGGAAAGGTGGTGATCCACAGTATCAAACTGCTGCAGAGAGATCCAGAAGATATCATCAATGATTAGTTACCCTGAGATTTGCTGTTTAGGTGTCAATATTTGACTTTAACAAGGCATTTACCGTGAGTGTAAGGTGCGGAAACCTGATTGCAGAGGTCTAGAAGAAGTTACAAGAGAATAGCGATTAGGCAAGAGTAGACCAACTTTCCTGGATTTAGAGATGAAGGGCATGTTATAGACTGGTCTGGTATTTAGCAAGCACAGTACTGGTCCAGAAAGGGTCTTTTTTAGATAAAAGTGGTTATAATGGCGTGTTTGAAGGAAGATGGAAAGATCCCAGTGGAGAGAAGAGAGGTTTTACAGATATCCGTAGGTGAGAGAGACAGCTGGAGAATAGGACTGGACAAGTGGGAGGGAATGGTGTCAAGGAGCAGTGGAGAGGCATACAGACATGAAAGCCTATGACACATCTTCCTCTGTCGTCGATTCAAGGGCTGAGAGTAGATTAGAGGACGTGCGGAGGGTGATGGATGGGTATTACTTGGTGGACTGAATATGTTTTAGCCGATATTTTTCTAATTTACTTTGAATTCAGGGCCATCTCAGCACAGAGGTCATGACTGAGGCCTGGAGCTCTAGCTTTAAGGAGGGAGTGGAAGGTCAAAGAGGGTTTTGGTTGTTTGAGGTAGTAGTTTGAGATGAGGGAGGTTGAAATTTTTTGTTTGGCCTGTGAAGGGCAGTGGATAAGTCCTGACGATGATTTGTAGTGGAGGAATTCTGCAGTAGCTTCGACTTCCCACAGACGCTGTGTCTGACTTCTTGGTGGTGCGGTGTATGGAGTGGTTTTTTTTGCCAACAGCCAGGTGGTTGTGAGAGTTTCATTGATAACAATTGACACCTGCGGTCGGACAGAAGGGAGGAGATTGGGGGCAGTGGAGGACTGTATGGTGTCGGTGAGTTCCTGAGTATTAAAGGAGCGGAATATTTCAGAATGTGTGATGAGTCAGGTTGACCAATAGGCTGAGAATTAGTGATAATGAAAGGAGATAAGGTTGTGTCAGAGAGAGCATAAGGGAGAAGTAGTGAAGATAGAAATTGAGGAGAAGATGACAGAAACCAATCCAGAGATTTCCCATCCTTTGTGGGTTGGAGAGTCATTAAACTGCGAGAGCCAAGAGAAAGATCAGTGAAAGAATCTGTGAAGCAGAAGGAGACATGGGTTCATCATGGATGTTGAAATCAACCCCATGATGAGACGTGGTATTACAGTAGAGAGTGAAGTGGTGGGATCAGCATGCCAAAAAAGAATCCAGAAACTGGCGGGGTGTGAGCCAGGGGGTCCCTGTAGACAATTGCGACTCTGATGGAAAATTGCCGAAAGATCCAGAGGGTGTGGACCTCAAAGAGGGAAAGTGAGTGAGGGAACAGGGGAATGACCTTGTAAAGTCAATTAGTGAAGAGAAGTAATCAACTCCTCCACCCGGCCTGTTCTCAGGTCTGGTGGGTGTGGTGAAGTGTAGGCCACCATAGGTGAGAGCGGCAAGGGAAGCGGTGCAGTCTGATTTCAGTCAGCAGTCATTAACCCCTTAACGACCCTGGCCACTTGGAATTTTTTTGCGGTTTCCCATAATTCCTATATATAGTGAATAACACATAGAAATACATCTTGTGCCGCAAAATAAAGCCCCTCATGTGTCCAAGAGTAGGAGAAAAATAAAAAGTAAAGCTTTCAGAAGGCGAGGAGGGAAAAACGAAAGTGTCACCAAAAAAAACCGCCGGGTCCTTAAGGGGTTAAGTGGGCTCTGTTCGTGTCCACTGTTTGTGCCTGTTTGGGGAATTGCCTGTTGCTTCCATTACAATTGTATTTATACTATTAAACTACTAAACCTTTTAATAAAAACAAATCAAGAAGCTAAACACATTTAAATTTAAAAGGGGTTTGTTCACCACAATACTTTTTTGCTTTTAACATGTAGGGAAAGGTAAATGAAGAGTATCACCAAATAAATTGCTCTTTTAATTTTGCTTTGGTCAGGAGATGAAGAAGATTTTATCTCCTCTTAGAGTACACAAGCTTCTCTGGTTACTGACAACCGATTACCACCTCTTTCTTCCCTGTCTCTTATCTGATTGATTTAAGCTGCCCTCAGTAGGTCAGTTCGGAGCAAGGTGAGTCACTTCCTGCAGAGTGTTATCTCTAGCAACAAAGTTTATTTACTTAACTAAATGAGAAGCTTTCAACCTTCAGGGGCCATTTACACGGCAATCGCGGAGAAAAGTGCTCCCACTTCACACCTGGAGGAAAAATTAACTTGTTCTATGTATTTTGGGCCAACGGCAATCTGAAAAACCGCCAGGTGGAAAACGCGTTCAGTGGGGACTGCTGCGTGGGTTTTCCATAGAGGCCCATGTTAAAAGTTTTCACCCGGTTTGCAGACAGTTTTTAAAACCGAAAACCATCTGAAAAACCGGGTGAAAACCCGTGCCGTGGGGACAAGGCTTTAGAGCTCTATAGCCTTGTGTAGTAAATTTTATAAGCATCTTGCACTTATATCACTGTAATAGCAATTGCTAGGAACAGCAGAGCTGATATAATAATCACTGCAATAGAACCACCCACAGCCTGATCAGGAAATGTCAGTCTAAAGCAGGCTGTGGCTCTGTGAAAGAAATGCCTTGACTGAATTGTCTAGTTTAAAAAATCAGTTTTATATTCTCCATTAGGGAAAGTTAAGTGAATAGAGTGGACTGTTTCTGTTCAGGATTCATCAAATTTTGGTCAGTGTAGAGATCAGTAACAAAAAGTGTCTCTTACTCTAGAAGTCTGTTCTGCATCATAGAGATAAGCCATTGATTTGAATATATACTATGTAGGAAAATAGTGCGAGAAAATTGAACAGACTTCTGCACAGAAACAGCTGACACCTGCAAGTCCCTGCAGGGAGACATTTTGGGCGACAGTGTAAAGTGCCCCAGAAAGTCTGATCCTTTCCAAAAACTGCCATCAGGCATACCTTGCATATAAAACTTAATGCGCTAATAAGGCAAATCGATTCAAAAAGGCGCAATGCGCCAACTTGCGGAACAAAGCATATCATAGGGTAAATGTAGCGCGCCTATCGAGGCACATTGCCCGGCAGAGGCGCATAACATATGTAATGCGCTTCAATAGGTGCATTGCGCGACGAGGGCGCACAGTGCACCATATTTAGGCGCATTACATCGTGTCGTTCCCGGCGTATAATGCGCCTAGTTTTGGTGTACGACAGTTCGTTTACAACAAGAATATGGTGTCAAAAGTGGTTTTGCCACAAAACAGACCAAAAAATTGGCGTTGGCGTGTTGGGATATGTCGCCCTTTGTGATCAGTTTATTGTCAAGATTTCTAAAGCAGAATTTTTGTCTTTGTTTATGAAAATGTTGAATTTGATTAGACATGGTAAAAAGTTCATGAAACAGGGACTTGTGTGCTTCTAAAATTATTTACTTAAGATTGGCTTTACTGTACTTTACTATATTGTTTGGTTTTACAATTGCAAAGGTAGAGAGAAAATTGGTAAAGGGCAGCACAAATATAAAGATGAGGACATTGCAAAAGTGAAAGACAAATATAAAGGAGAGGAAATTAGTAAAGTGAAACACAAATATAAAGAAGAGGACATTGGAAAAGGGAAACACAAGGATAAAGAAGAGGACATTGGAAATGGGAAACACAAGGATAAAGAAGACACTAGTAAAAGGAAACACAAATATAAAGAAGAGGACATTGGAAAAGGGAAACCCAAATATAAATAGTAGGGTAAAGGGAAACACTGCATTTACTTATCCTTGACATGTCACACTGAGGTGTCTAAAGATAACACCAGAGCCCCATTATGAAGGGACAGTATATATTGCTCAGCACCATTGTGATCAATAGTTCTCTACAGTGAATGTCAATACTCACATATGTGCCTGTCCTCAGTGGTGCTCATAATTTAATTGTTCCTATCTCTCCCAAACATACAGACCCGAGAGCCAATTTCTCAGGAAGCTAGTTAATCTCACAGTAAGTGTGTGAGGGACACAATAGTACCTGGAGGAAATCCATAGAATTATATAGAGAACAAGCAAACTAAATGCAGATTTTGTCCATATTCAGATTCAAACACAAGTCCCTACGTCTGCATGGTTACAATGTTAACCATGGGGCCAGGAAGTGGAGGCAAGTGACATTTCTTGGACAGCTCAAAAACTAAGTAGTACTGATTAATTGCTTCTGGGGGATATGGGGTGATATTATACTAGAGCAGAAAGGATATAGTCAAGGACTGAAGGTCCGTGATAAAAGGGCTATCTGGTCCTTTTGTCAATGAAGTTGCTGATATGACCCCATGTTATTTGAAACAATTGATCAAGCAGTCAATGATTTTTCTTTCTAGGAAGAAATATATTTTTCATAACAATAATCATTTTTATTTTTATAGCTTCAACCTGTAAAACAACATAGGATGCTGGTGGATGATGAGTGTAGTAGTGGCACTGGTGTGGTGCAACAGTGATAGACGAACTGACAACAGACAACTGCAGCTCCAGGGGTAACGTCAGGCTTTACTCATGCCACTGGTACTTGTGAACATTACAGATATATAGGCGAGGCACTTGTCATTTTGACACATCTTAGATACTCCTTTCTTAAAGTGACACTCCTAAACAATGACTAAGCCCTAACAAAGGAATATAGAAATGCTATTATTTACATATCCCCTCATAACTGTACATGTAATTCATTATATAAATATATATATATATATATATATATATATATATAATAAACACATACACACACACATAAATATAAATATAAAATAAGTATAAAAAAAAAAATATATAAATATATATTAAATATATATAGATATATGAATATAAAAAAATAAATATATAAATATACCTCATCCAGTACAAACATATTTCATAGCACTGTGCAAAAAAATTCAGACATTACAGAGTAACAAAGTCATCAACAATTATAACAACAGGAGTAAAGGTCTTGCTTTTTCTGTCATTTTTAAAGCAGATACTAAGTGAATATACTTCCTTCATTTCATTTGTAGCAGTGAGAAAAAGAGAAAATTGTACTGGCCATTCTTAGATGGGCAATCAGAAGTCTTCCCTAAGGGTACAGAGGCTGAACTGCTATATTACTTTCTCCTAACTTTTCGACATTCTGGTCCCAAAAAAAAAAAAAAATGGGGGGAAAAAAAAAATTAAAAAGAAAAAAAACCAACAAGAATGTGGAGCACATACAGCATTAAGAGAATATTCTTAAAGGTGTACTTAGCATGTCATTAAAGTGCCCCCTGTACAGAATCATTAACTAAGCAACCTGCTTACCAGTAGGGATGTTCAATTCATTAGTACAGCCACTTCTGTGATATATGACAGTTGCAAAGTAAGTAAAGTTTTTAGTGAAGGCAATAAAGCAAAATATATATATATATATTTATATATATAAATATATTATATATATATATATATATAAATATATATATGTAAATATAAATATATAATTTTGAATATATTTTAGCAAGCAACTTCATTCACATGTCTACTTGCCACTGGATTGTGTGTGTCAGAAGACCTGCAAGATATGTATCACTGAGGTGCCCAGTGTCAGATTGTGGTGCCTCGGGCCCACCAGAGGAGTTGATTTTTGGGGCCCACTTTGCCTCCCTGTCTCCACCACTTGTACAGTGTCCCGCCACCGCGCCCGGTCTCACAACTCCCCTTAACTTAATACAGACCGAAATGAAGACATCATCACACTAATCTTTATCAAGGATGGACCTGGGCTTCCTGAGTCACCCTCACAAATTAGCAGCAGGACACTATTAAAGAGAACCTAAAAAGTCTAAAGATATATGTCCCCCTCCCCAAAATACATTTTAAATAAATAAAATCAATAAAAAACAGGGGGGAAAAATAAAAAAAAAAAAAAAAAACAAAATCATTAACACAAAAGTACTGAGTATACAGCCATTAAATAATGATCGTACAGTTACCAAATAACACCGCTAGATAAAACCAAAATCTCAATGCTAAAATTACCAAAAATTAAAACCAAATACTGTCACATCATGACCACATATCACCACCACGCAGTGATTGAATAAAACCACAACACCATAACCTCATATCACTCCCACATAGTATCTGAATAATGCCGCCACACCATGACCACATATCACCACCACATAGTAGCTGAATAATGCCACCACACCATGACCTCATATCACCCCCAAATAGTACTTTATATGCCACCACACTATGAACTCATATCACCCCCCCATTGACTGAAACCAACACCATGACCAATATTAGCATCCACCACATAATGACTAAAAATACAGCAATACCATACCAATAACAACCCAAAACAACACTATAATACTGAATTCCGCCACTCCATGACCACATGATGACTGAATAATACCACAACACCATGACCACATATCACCACCACATAGTGACTGAATACCACAATATCATGACCCCATATCACCACCACATAGTAACTGAATCATACCTCCACACTATGACCCCATGTCACCACTATATAGAGACTGAATACTACTGCCACACCATTACTGAATATAAACCTTTAGAAACATATAATCCATTACAGTTCAGGTACATTTAGAGACTCACAGGTGATGTTTCTCTGATCAGTCGTTCACATTCCCTTTTCTTCTCCATCCGGTCCACACCACCATGCTGACTTCTCCCGGCCAACACTTGTCGCTGATTTGGACACAAATATATTAGAATCATCACTTTTCCTGCAACTTCTTACTTATAGGTATATAAGTCCCCTCCTCAGTTAGGTAGCTCTATAGCTCCCCTCATCAGATAGAAGCTCTATATGCCCCCCTCCAGTTAGGAACTATATAGTCCCCCTCAGTCAGGCATGTATATATCCCCTCAAAATGGCAGGTTTATACAGGGCCCCCATAGTTAGGCAGATAAATAAATGACCCCACATACAGGTCAAGGGTATAAAAGAAGACTCCCACAGGCAGGTATAAAGAGCACCCTCAGTAAAGCAGGTATATAGATAGGCCTCCTCAGGCAAGTATATAGAGCTCCCCTCAGTAAGGCAGGTATGTAGATAGGTCCCCTCAGGCAGGTATATATAGCTCCCTTCAGTCAGGTATATATAGATCCATTATCTCAGGTATATATAGGCACCCTTCATTCATATATATATATATTTATATCCCCACTAACACAGGTTTGTATATATAGCTCCCCTCAGGCAGGTATATATAGTCCCCCTCAGTCAGGTATATAGAGCCCTCATCAGTCAGGTATATATAGCCCCCCGCAGGCAGGTACAGTGGGGAAAAAAGTATTTAGTCAGCCACCAATTGTGCAAGTTATCCCACTTAAAAAGATGATGAGGGCCTGTAATTACATATAGGAAAACCTGAACATGAAGACAAAGAGAAAACAAAATCCCGAAAATCACATCATTGTCTGGTTTTGGAAATGAATTTGTTTGCAAATTCTGGTAGAAAATAAGTATTGAAAACCTACAAACAAGCCAGATTTCTGCTCTCACAACCTGTAACTTCTTCTTTAGAGCTTCTCAGTCTCCAACTCATTACCTGTAGTAATGGCACCTGTTTGAACTTATCCATTATCCATATAAAAGATGCCTGTCCACGACCTCAAACAGTCACACTCCAAACTCCACTATGGGGAAGACCAAAGAGCTGTTTGTAAGGATACCCATAAACCAAGTTGTAGACCCTGCACCAGGCTAGAAAGACTGAATCTGCAACAGGCAAGCAGCCTATGTGGGAGCAATAGTTAGAAAATGGAAGACAAATAAGACCACTGATAATCTGCCTCGATCTGGGGCTCCATGCAATATCTCACCCTGTCAAGTCAAAATGATCACAAAAACGGTGAGCAAAAATCCCAGAACCACATGGGGGGAACCTAGTGAATGACCTGCAGAGAGCTGGGACCAATGTAAAACAGGCTACCATCAGTAACACTACACCGCCAGAGACTCAGATCCTGCAGTGCCAGACGTGTCCCCCTGCCTAAGCCAGTACAAAGACCGAGCCCGTCTGATGTTTGCTAGAGAGCATTTGTATGATCCAAAAGAGTATAGGAGAATGTCATAGGACTCAGATGAACCCAAAGAAGAGCTGTTTTGAGAACACAACTCATTGTGTTTGGAGGAGAAGAGAATGCTGAGTTGTATCAAAGAACACCATACCTACTGTGAGCAAGTGGAGGCAACAAAGCTTTTGGATGTATCTCTGCAAAGGGACCGGAACTACTGGATCAGTGTAAATGAAAGAAGAATGGATCCATGTATAGTGATAATTTTAATGTCAAACATCCACCTCAGCAAGGGCAGTGTGAAGATGGAAATTTGGGCAGGTCCATTCAGCATGACAATGATTCCCAAGCATACCACCTGGCAACAAAGTAGTGGCTTAAGAAGCATTTCAAGGTCCTGGAGAGCCAGCCCACAAAAAGGGTCTCCAGATCATAACCCATAGAAAAACCTTTGGAGGGAGTTGAAAGTCTCTGTATTTCCCAGCGACAGCCCCATAACATCACTGCATCTAGAGGAGACTGCATGAGGAATGGTGCCAAAAATACTAGCAACATTTGTGCCAACCTTGTGAAGAAAACATTTGACTCTGTCAATTGTCAACAAAGGATCTATAACAAATTATTAGAATGAACTTTTGTTATTGAAAAAAAAATACTTATTTTCCACCCTAATTTGCAAATAAATTCTTTCCAAATCAGACAATGTGTTTGTCTGAATTTGTTTTCTCATTATGTCTCTCATAGTTGAGGTCTACCTATGATGTCAATTACAGGCCGAAAACATTCTAATTGATCTCGCTCTCTCTATTTTGCTCATAAATGAACCTTTGAAGATATGTCTACTTGTAAATATATTTTTTATCCTTGCATAAAATCTGCTATAAAGGGTAACCCTGTCACTCAGCTATGTCCCTGCACTCTGTATACTATATGAACAACTAGAAGAATTCAGAAAAGCATACTGACTTCTCTACGTCTACCATGGTAGAGTGCTGTCTGCTACTCCCGCAATAAATTGTCATAATTATCAGAATGGATACTACAAAACCTTGAATTTGATTAAAATCTCTGTTTTAAAAGTTTACATAGAAATCATACATAAAATAGTGGCAAACCAGAACCATGCAAGGAGACTGGAAGACATGTAGCTTGTGGGAGGAGGGAAGCAGTGGCCCCAGGGAATAAGTGTGACCGGACTCACATCAACATGACCAAGGAGTAATGACATTTGCATATAAGAGATGAAGTGTTAATGCTATCCACCAGCTTCAAGCAC
The DNA here is from genome assembly GCA_025379985.1 of Phyllomedusa bahiana. NCBI lineage: Eukaryota > Metazoa > Chordata > Amphibia > Anura > Hylidae > Phyllomedusa > Phyllomedusa bahiana. The sequence goes on from JAODAL010008952.1 coordinate 79,994, forward strand.
CTCTGCTCTGGACTAAAACCTTTCCAAAGGTAGTAGTAGGACTTCTGGAAAAAGGGGCTCAGAATGAATGATTTGAGAAAGAAAGACATGGATGGAATTCGCTTTCAGAAAAGATTTTTGAATAGGAAGCTTGTAGAACACTAGATTAATCTTCTTCGGAACCAAAATTTTAGGAACCAGTTTGATGCAAGGAGTCGATAGGTGACAGATTCATTAACCTAGAGACCCAAACCTTGTGTAAATGTAGTATGTAACAAGTATAGGCGATTAAAACTAAATCCAACATGGCTTCTACCTTCTGTTAAAAGGGCACAAAGTAACAAAAAGGGCATTTAAAAAATATAAGTCAGAGAGGTCAGCATCAGCCTTAGAAAATTACAAAGAACTTAATAAAATCTGTAAAAAAGTAATAAAAGAAACTAAAATTCAAAATGAAAGGCAAGTAGCCAAGGACAGCAAGACAAACTCAAAGAAATTCTTTAAGCATATAAATGCCAAAAAGCCAAAGTCGGAACATGGAGGACCCTTAAAAACCTGTAATGGGGAGCTGGTCACTGGGGACCAGGAGAATGCAGAGGTACTAAATAGGTTCTTCAGCTCAGTATATACGAACCATGAGAAAGCAATTGATGGGGGTGGGCCCAGTGCAGATGTAGGTGGTGCCAGTACTGTTAATAAAGCATCTGCTATAATTGATCGGCTCAGTGTAGGAATGGTCCAAGCCAAGTTAAATAAGCTTAATGTTAACAAGGCTCCAGGCCTTGATAGCATACACCCAAGAGATCTTAAAGAGCTCAGCTCGGTTGTCGGTGTGCCCCTGTATATGATATTTAGAAATTCTCTGGTGACTGGTATAGTGCTAGGAGACTGGCACAAGGCAAATGTAGTTCCCATCTTCAAAAAAGGCTCCAAATCTTTCCCAGGTAATTATAGACCATTAAGTTTAACATCTGTTGTGGGAAAAATGTTTGATGGGCTCATAAGTGACTATATATAGGAATATGTGGAAGAATACAATATTATAAGGGATTGCCAGCATGGATTTACTAAGGACAGAAGTTGTCAAACCAACCTGATCTGTTTTTATGAAGAGGTGAGTAGAAGTCTAGAGAGTGGGGCGGCTGTGGATATTGTGTTTTTAGACTTTGCAAAGTCGTCTGAGAATGTCCCTCATAAGCGTTTGTTGGGTAAATTAGAATCCATTGGGTTAGAAATAACAGTGTGTAATTGGATTAAAAACTGGCTATTAGATCATACTCAGAGAGTGGTGGTAAATGACTCCTACTCTAAGTGGTCCCCTGTTATGAGTGGTGTGCCACAGTATTGGGTCTTCTTTTATTTAATGTATTTAATGATATAGTGGAAGGGATCAATAGCACGGTTTCTATTTTTGCATTGACACCAAGCTATGTAGGGTAGTGCAATCAATGGATGATGCTCATAAATTGCAATCAGACCTGGACACACTGAGTGTTTGGTCATCCACTTGGCAAATGAGATTCAATGTGGATAAATGTAAGGTTCTGCATCTGGGTACAAATATTCTGCAGGCATCATATGTCCTAGGGGGAGAAAAACTTGGAGAATCACTTGTTGAGAAAGATCTGGGCGTTCTTAGATCATAGATTACAGAACAGCATGCAGTGTCTATCAGCTGCCTCTAGGGCAAGTAAGATATTGGCGTGTATTAAAAGAGGCATGGACTCCCGGGACACGGATGTAATTCTACCGCTGTATAAAGCATTGGTGCGGCCTCACTTAGAATATACTGTTCAGTTCTGGTCTCCAGTTTATAGAAAAGATGTAATGGAGCTAGAGAGAGTGCAAAGACAAGCAACCAAACTTATAAGGGGAATGGAGCATCTTAGTCATGAGGAGAGGTTAGTAGAATTGAACTTATTTATTCTTGAGAAAAGACATGATTAATTAATATAAATATATAAATGGTCCCTACAAAAAGTATGGGGAAAAATTATTTCATGTAAAGCCCCCTTAAAAGACAAGAGGACATTCCCTTCGGCTAGAGAGAAAAGGATTCAATCTCCAAGGAAAAAAGCGTTCTTCACGGTAAGAACTGTAAATCTGTGGAATAGCCTGCCGGAGGAGCTGGTTACAGAAGCAACAGTTGGGAGTTTCAAGAAAGGCTTAGATACCTACCTGAAACTAAAGAATATTAATGCGTACGTAGCCATGTAAAATTCTGGATCCTGGCTGTGGCGGCTCTGGGGTCAGAGATATGGGCTCCACTGGAGCAGATTGGTTCTTGCCTTGTGGGTCTCAGGGTATTAACCAGTGGTGAGGCTGGGCTTGAACTCCTTGTCTCCCTTCCTTCACCCACTTTTCCCCCACCCTTGGTTGAACTTGATGGACACGTGTCTTTTTTCTATGTAACTATGATGCCACCACCTTGTTGTTCAGAAGCCTGGAGCAGAGCTGAATAGTGTATTGACACAGAAAAAACTAGGAAATAAGTGTATTTAAAACTTAGCATTTAATTAATACCACTAAAGGAAACAGAGAATCAAAACTACGATCCAGGTTATATAAAAAAGACAAGACATACAACATAATAGTCCTGTGGGGGAAGTGGGCAGAGAAGGCAATATTAAATGGTGACTGGCATAACCCTATTGTGTCCCTATTTGGCCTGTTCAGCCCTCCAAACTAACCACCAGGTAGTCGCCCCGAAAAGGGTGCCCTTGTCCAGAACCTGTCCCTTCCACACACTCACCCGATTAAAACAGATTATTACAGTCCCAACATACTTCGATGCCCCATTAGCATCTCTTCAGTGGACAGATATGGGGAAATAGACTTATAAGAGGTAAGTATATCAAAGACCAAAATCGACTGTCTCAAAAAATTGTGTTAGTCCACAAAGGTCAAATACTTTCAGGTTTAGAAATTGTGTTCATCCAGAAACATTAAAATTTAAATGTTATGTTAATCCAAAAATGACAATGCATTCAAGGTACGAAGGGGAGGGCAAAGAGGAGTATGAAGTCTCCTTTAGACAGACCAGCAATAAACAACCTTATAATCAGAATACTAATCGGTCAGTAATATCAAGAAAGAGGAGATAGGAGCATATATTGCACCTCCAGGGCATGGATACCTGTATTGTGTCAAATAATAGTGCATTGGCCTACAATGGTAGTGCCTGGATTTAAAAGAAGCAGCAAGGAAGCTACCAAAAAAAAAAAAAAAAAAAAAACCTTTTTTTTTTTTTTTAAGATCGTCCTCCAGGTTTTAACTCTCAGGATTGTATCCCTCCAAGAGTGGTGAGGCCTTCAGTTAAAGCTTGTCTAGATAGCAAGGACACAAAGAATACTAATGTTGCATTACTGAAGGGGAATTAAGACTTTAAAGTGGATAGTACACTGGCTTAGAAAACCTCTACAACACTGCTAATAGGCTGTTGACATGTTATTTTCTGTTTGGTCTTGTGGGGATTAATATGCACTATACAGACACTGTCATGCTGGCTTGTGTTATATATCTTATTATATGGATTCAAATAATAGTTTTTTAAGGATATTATAAAAAGACTGATTTACAATATGTGATCAGGGCTTTAAAAATAATTTTCATGGTATGTTTCTGGAGTCAAACATACTCATACCTTTTCGAGAGGTGCAGATTTTACCACTTTCAACCCACCTCATTTTTTCACCTGATTTTGAAAACCTCCTGTAGGGAAACTTTGTCTAGCCATACATTTTCCATACATCAGCAAACAATGTATTGATGGACAGGTCATGTCAACCAGCACCAAATAAGATAAAAGATATCCATATATCCTAATGTATCCTAATAGAAATGTGTGAGTGGGCCCTGGGGGTACAGCCACACTTGCATGGACCTCCCATTGAAAAGAACCTAGAAAGTTGCACATGCGCAGCCTCCTCTCTATTCTGCGCAGTAGCATAGAGGAGTAAAAGAGACCATTCTAAAGAGAGTTGCAAGTCCTAGAGGGGAGACCCACATTAGACAATTATGGCATATCTTGTGGATGAGAATACTCCTTTAAATGGGAAAATAATCTTTTTAGATGTCTTCCAATAACTATGTGTGAACAAACAGATAAGACAAAACTGATGTACAAATCCATTAGAATGGAGTCATCGATGACATTATAATAACTGAATAACACAACAGAAAAGCATCATCCTAAACTAAAAAACAGAACATGTTCAAAACAAGAACAAAACTTATCCTTTTAATGAACTCGGCACACAGGTTTAATTGCATTAAGTTTACACAGAACAGAATGTGACAATACAGAAAATTGCTTCTGAGTTCATCGCAGAGCCTCGAGGCATACTTGTATCTTCTTAAACTTGAAAAGCCGTACGATTGTGTTCAGTCTTGAATATCTGTCACTCCAAAATTTATTCCAAGTAGGAAAGCTCTAATCGTACCAGGCAATAGACACTTTAATAAACATTTCACGAACACTCAGAAGATTGTCACCAGGACTGGATGTTTACATTGATTTATCACAGAACTGGGGATATTTTATATCAGCCTGTCTATAGCTGTTCATATACATGGAGAAAAGTATCAGTTGCTGTGTTTTCATAAAATACCTGTAAAACAGTAAAAACAGGTTTATTCCATACAACAAAGTCCCACATGAAAAATAAATAAAGATCTGGCATTTTATAATGGAAGGAGGTCAATATTTGTTGCTATATTTAACATCACAATTGCTTGAACTTTCTAGAATACTTAATACAGTATAATAAAAAAAAAGGTATTCATCCTAAAACAAGGTATGTTACTAATATAACATCATGTTTTATATATAATATAAAGTAAAGCTGAAATTACATTTTGGTGCCTTAGGCCGCGTCCCCACGGCACAGGACAAATACCGGTCGGTTTATCCGACCAGTATCTGCACTGTTTTCGTGCCGTGCACACGGCCGCCCGGGGGTCGTCTTTTCTCCGCGATTAGCGTAGAAAAGCCGCCCATCTTCACATAGACATGTTCATCTTCCATCCGAAAACTCGTCAGAAGAATGAACATGTTCTATGTTTTTCGGGCAGCCGGTGATATGAAAAACCACCAGGTGGAAAACCCGTGCAGTGGGGACCGCTGCACGGGATTTCCATTGAGGCCCGTTTAAAAAGTTGTCACCTGGTTTGCAGATGATTTTCAAAACCGAAAACCGTCTGAAAAACCAGGTGATACGTTTACTTTGAAAAGACAGTTATTTGATGGCACACTAAACTTATACTGTTATATAAGCTGTACATTGAATACTTTACATTGTATCAAAGTGTCATCTTCAGTGTTATTCCATGAAAGATAGAATAAAATATTTACAAATATGGGATGGATATACTCACTTTTGTAAGATTCTGTTACCTTTTTTATTTAAAACATGCAAAGGTTCAAAATGCACCCCAAATATTCCAAAATTGTGTATATGGTATGCAGGGGCGTAGCTCAAGAAACTTGTGCCCGGGTGCAAAACATCATCACATATCACCACCATATAGTGACTAATACTACTATGCTGTTACTGAAAAAATCAATATATCAAGACCAATAATATCAATAACAATATTCAAGCACCTAATAATACCCCTACATCATGACCCCATATCACAACCATAAAGAGACTGAATAAAACCATTGTACAGTTATTGAATATAAAACATTACACTAAGGCCCTTATTACCACCATACAGTGATCATATAGTGGTAGATACCAGTGTACACAGGCTCTACAGACTTTATATTATGTCGATACAGGGACCATATAGTGTTGGATACCAGATGTACACAGGCTCTGTAGACTGTATATAACCACCAAACAGTGACCATATAGTAGTAGATACTAGTGTACACAGGCTCTGAAGATATACAAATGATTACAGAAAAGTAAAATCCATGGACTCACAGAAGACGCCTTCTATATAGAGTCGATCTTTTCTCCTTTTTTCTCCATCCTGCCCAGATCATCATGGCGACGTCTCCTGGCCACATCTCGTCCCTGCAGAATTAATCCCACAAATATCTCAGACTCCTTACTTTTCCAACACTTTTCTACAAATTTCCACCTTTGTACAAACTCCTCATCCATAGCACCCCAAAGAGTAATAATACCCGCTTTATTGTCCCATACAGAAATTGTACCCCAATCAGCGAAAGTGCATCCAGTCAAATAAAAGGCCACCATCTGTGCCACCAGATGGTAGGAACACATCCCTTATAGTAGACAGCCCTACCCAAATTAGGTAGGCATATAGGTAGATGCTCTGTAGATAGGTATATAGGGCCACTAAATAGGTAGATAAATAGACCAGCCTAGTAGATAGATAGGCCTTTAGTAAGTAGGTATATAGGGCCCCCAATAGGTAGGTGGTAATGTAGGGCCCCCAATAGGTAGATATATAGGGCCCCGAAATAGGTAGGTTGCAATGTCAGACCTCCAGTAGGTAGGTACATAGGGTCCCTTCCATTAGGTAAGTATATAGCGGCCCAAGTGTATTAGGTTCCTCCCAACCAGTAGATGGGTAAAGCCTTACCCCAGTAGGTAGGCAGGCAAACACTAATTTAAAAAACTAAAAATAACACTTAACTCTCCTCTGTTCTCCAACCAAATACCTCTGCTTGAATCTGGAGTGGGCCGCGTGGCATCATCATGCCTCCCACTCCGAGACGACTCTTGCGGCATTTACTAGGCCCTAAGCTTAGTAATAGGCTAAGGGCCAATGACATCATTGTGCCGCTGCCTTTCATTCAGGGGGCCAAGTGGTCAGGACCAGTGTATCCTGGCCACTCTGCCTCAGTTTTTGCCTGCACTGTGAAGGCGGCAGCTGCTGTGATCGCTGGGTCTATGTGACCCATTGTTGCAGCTATGTGGCGAGTGGGGCTTGTCGGCCCCTCTCTCAGGGGCCTGATCTCAAGTGTGACCCCTATAGCTACGCCACTGATGCTATGTGTGCTCCACATTTTAACCATGATTACTTTGCAGTGTACATTATGGGCGACATGTATGAATGGGGCTGCACCAGTTTTCTGGCCTAGTTCGAACCAAAAAACTGTTGTAGCCCTGTCCGACAGATGCATGAATAGTTGTACGTCAGAATTTGGTGCAGTCTGCACTAGACACAACACTTTTGAATGTGCCAAAAATATGCCGAAGTTTGGTGCAAACCTGCCATGCAAATCCACACCATGGCTGAGACAAAGCTTGGCGCATAACACTCTTTCATATATAGATTTTGAAAAACGTAAGCATAGGTGCACACTGAAGAGGCAATAGCATACATCTAATACAAATATCAGTGGCACACTAAAAACTAAGTGAAACATTAAGGTATATAGGAATATTGGAAATGCATTACTGCTAAGGAAAATATGCAAAACCTGGGACTCTTAGTTTACAGTTTTTGATCAAAGATTGTATTAAGATCACATCCCAATAGCGTCTAGGGGATCCCAGCACAGGTGAGTCCCTAACACTGAACCTGTTACCTCACTAGGAGTCCATTCAGACTACAACATCTCAGGGAGTGATAGGAACCTGCTACTGAATTATCCTGCACCAGTTTAAAAGAGGTAGGCGGAGTGCAGCAAGCCAATGAGGCTGCCATTCCTCTCATAGTCTTCATAAATCTATTAGGCTGTGCATTTCCATATATTTTGAAAATCGTAAGCATAGGTGCATACTGAAAAGGCATTAGCATACATCTAATACAAATATCAGTGGCACACTAAAAACTAAGTGAAACATCAAGGTATATAGGAATATTGGAAATGCATTACTGCTAAGGAAAATATGAAAAACCAGTAGCAGGTTCCTATCACTCCCCTGTAGTCTGAATGGACTCCTAGTGAGGTAACATGTTCAGTGTTAGGGACTCACCTGTGCCGGGATCCCCTTGACGCTATTAGGAGGTGAGCTTAATACAATCTTTGATCAAAAACTGTAAACTAAGAGTCCCAGGTTTTTCATATTTTCCTTAGCAGTAATGCATTTCCAATATTCCTATATACCATGATGTTTCACTTAGTTTTTAGTGTGCCACTGATATTTGTATTAGACTCTTTCATATATATTGTCGTATTCTTCACTCCTCTATATCGATTTAGAACTGGTGTGTCGGCACCATGTTTCATAGGTGTCGCCCTATATGTTTATTACATGCACTTATTGTATTTACTCTACTTTAGAAAACCCACCCTATCAGAGACGTCTTAGTTAATAAAAGGGTGTCCTGTGTGTACGATCCTCATCTCTTGGCTGGAGTGGAGAGAAGTTAGAAACAGTATTTCTCAGTCTTGCATTACACAGACACCCAATTGTTTTAAATGGGGACTGTGCATTGCTTAAAAGAGAACCTGTCACATAGATTATGCCCCCCCTTGCTGAGGACAGCACAAGCCAGTGTCAGACATGCAGTTTCCAGCGCTGTGTCCCTTATTCTGTAAGATGCTGGAGTTTTAGAGCATTTAATGCTCAAATCTTATTAATGAGCAGGCGTTAACCCCACCCACCAAAGGCTAGCCCCAGATGGGCGGGTTTGAAAAAAACTAACTCTTTGTTTGACTCTTTTTTTGCTGAAAACTGCAGATTTGAGCATTAAATACTCGAAAACTACAGCATCTTACAGAATAAGGGACACAGCGCTGTCTAGCTTGTTCTGTCCTCAGCAAGGACGGCATAACTTATGTGACAGGTTGTCTTTAAAGGGGTTTTCCCATCTTAGACATGTATGACATATCTATAGGGTATGCCATAAGGGTCCAATAGTTGTGAACACCTATTTTGAGAACGGGCCCCGGAAACTCAGCTGTGCTATTAAAAGGTAATGCAGAGTAATTTCAGAAGCCCAGCAACTTCTTTTGGGGGCCATTTTTGAGATGCGGATCCTTATAATGTTACCTGTAGTGAGCTTGTAGTAAAATTAATCTGTTACTGCCACATTTCACCACAATTTACAGCTGATCACCTGGGATCACAACAGGGGGGCAGTTTATAACTAGTTACACTTTCACATTTATCAATTGTCTAAAGTAAAGACCTCATTTAAATGGGATGTGCACTTCATTTTGTTACGGATGTGGTAGTGGATCCACTGGACCACCACAAGCGATGGTATAAGCCATGCCAGGGAGCGGAGTCTAAGTAGGTCCTGTTTTCACCAGAGCCCGCCGCAAAGCGGGATGGACTTGCTGCGGCGGATTGCTACCAGGTCGCTATCCCTGACGTGACTTGCTTGCGGTGGCAGCCGAGGTGTTGCGCGGTACAAAATCGTGAAACAGGCTCGGAGTCGGGGACAGGCAGAAGGTCAGGATAGGCGGCAATGGTTCGTGGTCAAGGGACGGAGGCAGAAGGTCCGGTACACAGTAAACGGAACAAGTCATTTTAGGAACGCTTCCTCTCTAGGCACAGGGCACTATCGATTCAGCAAAGGTGCTGGGGAAGAGGCAGGTCTTAAATAGGGTCCGTGCCCGGTGAGACCAATCACAGGCGCACTGGTTTCCCCTTTTAAAACTCCCCCAGTTTCCGCGCCCCCAAAAAAAAAATGATGCGCGTGCACCGGGGCCCCCCCGGGATGAGGCGGGGCCAAAGGGCGGGACAGGGGGGGGGGGGAGGGGGGGGGGGGGAAAAGTGCGGGCCCCAAACGTGGGGCCCGGGGGGTTCCCCCCGGCCCCCGTGCTTGGGGCCGGGGGCACCAAGGGCCGCAGCAGGGGGTGCTGCGGGGTTTTGCGGGGGTCCTGCGGGCCCGACACGGGGTCGCAGGGACACCCGTAACAACCCAAAACCCCCCCCTTAGGCCTCCCCCTCTTTTCCGGCCCCCAAAATTTAGCCCAAAGGGCCCCTTTTCCCGGGGGGTTTTTTTCCCCCGGGTCCCGACCTTTCCCCCCGGCCCCCAAAACCCCTTTTCCAAATCCCAAACCCAAAAAAAAAAATCTCCCCCGAACCGGGCCCTTTGTGGCCAAAAAACTCTTTTGACGGGGCAAAAAATTTTTGGTAAATCAGCTACGGGAGACGGGGGAAAAAACGGGGCCCCAGGGGAACGGTTTTGGGGGACCGGCTTCATAGGGGGGACATGGGGAAAGGGGTTTGGGGAAAAAAAGGCATGGTTTGGGAGGGAGCCGGAGCTTTTTAGGGCCAAAAATTAAATTTCGCCTCAGGGCCCCTTAAAGGGGGCCCAAAAAACGGGGGGCCCAGCTTGTAGCCGGGGGTTTTAAAAAGGATATATTTGGCAGACAGCCCAAAACCTTATCCCCCGGGACAAAGGGGAAGGGGGGGTCTTCTTTTTTTTAAATTTGGGTTGGGGCTTCATACGGGCCAGGCCCGAAGCAGGGACTGGCGAGTTCCCTCCAACAGCGGAAAAGGTCACGGGCCCAGACTTCCACAGCAAAGGGCATCGGAGGGAACCAAAAGGGCAGTGAAAAGGGGGGGGGCGGGGAAAGCCGACCCCAAAACAATTGGGGAAAAAAGGGGGAATTTCCCCCCCCCAGGGAAACAAGTCCAGGGAATTAACGAAAAATTCCCCCAAGTTGTAGATGGACCAGTCATCTTGGTTTTGGCAGAAGGAAAAAAAATGGGGGAGATAAAACCCCAGGACCCCGATTTTACCCTCCCACTTGCCCAAAATTTGGGTTTTTGGGTGGGATGCAGAGGAGAAGTCCAGTTCCACTTTCAGTAAACAGCAGAAAAGGGCCTTTGCCAAAAAACTCGAAAACGAACTGGGCTCCCCGGCCGAGACTTTGTGTAAAGGGGGGTCCATTTCTGACGGAAAAAAAGTGTTTTAAAAAAAAAATTTGGCGAGCCAAGGGGCCCCGAAGGAAGGCCCAAAGGGGAACCAAAAAAGAGCCATTTTTGGGAAAAAAGGTCGTGACCACCCAAAAACCGAAATTTCCTTTCAAGGGGGGTAAGTCATTATGAAGTCCCGTCAAAAATGGCCCCCAAGGGCCTAGGGACCCGGGAGAGGGTTGGGGTATCCCGCAGGGCCCCTTTGGGGGGAGGTTTACTTTTTGCGGGCACAGGGGGTTTTTGGGCCCCCCCCAAAAACCCCTTTTAAAAAATCCCTTAACCCAGACCAGGCCACCATAGAAACCCGGGGGAAAACAACGAACAAAAACCTTTTGAACCCCCGGGGGGTTTCCCCCCAAGCCCGGGGAAAAAATGACCCCATTTCCGGACCCTTTAACCGGAGCGCAGGGGCACAATACGTTTTTCCCCCGGGGGGGCCCCTTGGAGGGTTTTTTTTGGGGGCCACAGACATTCAGAAAGTTCCCGGGGGGACAATTTTTTTTGGGGGCCCCTCTTCCCCCCCTAACATCCCGGGGGCACGGGAAAGGAAAAAATGGGGCCCTTGGGGGTTCTTTTCTTTCCGGGCAGGGAAAAAGGGGTAAAGAGTTGAAAAAAGGGGGAAAGAACAAGCCCATTCTCGCTTTTACGAGGATTATCTTTTTTGCTGTCTGGGGTATGAAAGGGGGTTTTTTTTGGTCAGGGAAGATAAAACCGGGGGAAAAAAAAGCAACCCCCCCCGGAAAGGTTGGGGGGCCATTCTTCTAGGGCCAAATTTTTTAAAGCTTTTAAAAATCCCGATCCCCCATGGTAAAAGTTCTTCCTCTGCTGGGGAAAGGCCTGGAAAAGAACCCGCAGGTTTCCCAAGGGCTTTCCCTTGGGCCCCTTTTGGGGGGAGCAAATGCTCCAAACTCCCCATGGAAGAGGCGTCCCCCCCCTTTCCCGAAAGAAGGGTTTTTTCCCGGGAAAATTGGGCCGGGGAAAAAACCGGGGGGGAGGGGAAATTTCGCCTTAACTTTGGGGAAAAGGCCCCCGCTTTGGCCCGGGGAAAACCACATTTTGGGTTTTGGATGTTTTTTAGTAAGGGGCCCCAATTGGGGGCTACCAAATTGGGAAAAAATTTCCGGGGTGAATTGCCCCGGGAGTATTTGCCCAAACCCAGGAAAATTTTTCCCGCAGGGCCCAAAAGGTCGGGCCACTTTGGACCAGAGAAATTTGGTGGGGCCAATTTCAGACCCGTATCAGGGGAATTTTGTATCCCAAAGGGAAGGGAGGCGGGTCTGGGGAAATTTGGGACTTTTCCAGTTTTTGCGTAAAGATTTGGTTTCCGCGGGAGGCGTCCTCAGGAAAATGGGGCACATGTAAAATGGTGGGAAACCCAGATCGGGGTGAGAATACCAGGGGTGTCCCTCCAAGTAAAAACTACACAGACATAAAAGGAGGTCTCTGAAAATGTCCCTTGACAAATTCCTGGAAACGGGCCCGGGCGTTTTCTTAAAACCAAGGGCCCTTACCAATACTCAAGGCCCATCAAAGAGTATTGAAAGGGGCCCCTTTTCCACCGTCGCCTTCCCGGATTCCCGGGTGAAATTTTTATCCCCCCCAAAAATCCAATTTGGGAAAAAGGGGCCCTTTGGGCCCCCCCGGGGAAAGGTCCAAAAGAGTTTTTCCCTGAAAAAAGGAGAGGGTAAAAGGTTTTTTGATGGTGATCTTATTTAGACCAAAGGGAGTCAATGCAAAAGGGCTCAGGGAAACCCTCTTTCTTTTTCCACAAAAGAAAAAACCGGGACCCCCGGGGGAAGTAGATTTTCATAAAAAACCCCTTTTGTAGGGTTTTCTTTTACATAGGGCCCAAATCGCCCCAGTTTGGGTAAGGAAGGGGTTTGAAACCCCACCCCGGGGGGGGACTAGTCCCCGGGGGCAAATTTTGGGGGGAAATTTATATGGGCGATGGGGGAGGAAAGTGTCCCAGTCCCCTTTCCGGGAAAAAAACCCTTGGAAGTCCTGATAAGGGGGGGGGGTAAAAAAAAGGTAGGGGAGTTGGGGGGAGGGTGTGGGGGACGGGGGCACACCCGGCGGGGGGGCCCCAAAGACAACGAGCTTTGGGAGTCCGGGCCCCCCGCGCAAAACTTCACCCGTCTTTCCAATCCAGCATAGGGGGGTGACGCTAGAGCCAAGGGAACCCCGTAGAACAGCCAAAGAACGGGGGAACCCCAAAACGTGATCCTTTTCCCCCGTGCAGGGTCCTATTTGTTTGGAAACCACGGTTCAGTCCCGGGGGGGAGTGGAAAGACGGAGAAAGGTGGGCCCAAGGGGTTGGGCTAGGGGGGACCACCGAAGAACCCATACTTTGGGCACCAAAGAAGGGATCCCTTTAAAACTCCCCCGATCCCCCAATCCGGGAAGCCGACACTCGGGGAAAGAAATTCGGAAATTTGGGCTAACCAGACCGGCACATGAGCCCCGGGGGAGGGGGTTACTCACACCCAGGGAAAGCCTCTCCCCAATCCCCAGGGGCGGCGTTTTCCCGGGAAAATTGCCGAAAAGTGGGGAACCCCTACGGGAATGTTTGGGGCTGCCGCATAGGACACAAAATTCTCCCCAAAAACCTTTTTGGGGAAGTTTGCGGGGACAGGGGGGTACTGTCCACTTGATCCTTTTTCCAAGGGTGGGTGGGGGGGAGGAAGGGGGGGGGCTTTAAACACTGGTGCAAGACGGGGTAACCACGGTTTTGAGCTGGGTTTGCGTTCCCCGGGGGAGCTCCTCCCTCTCTCCAAAAGGGGTTTTTCTTGCGGGGTTTTCCAAAAAATGGTTGAACTCACTTAATGACGTCGGAAATCCCGGGGGGGTAAAGGGCATCCTTAAAAAAGGCCGGGGGAGGCCCTTCTTGGAAACGTGGACAACGCCCGCCCCATTCCAGCCAAAAAGAGGGTAAGGTGGGGGTAAAATTGAAAAGGCGTAAATGCCAACTAGGGGGTTCCCCTTTCTTTTTTAAAAAAAGCGCTTTTAGCAGATGGGGGCCGGGGGAGGCTCCTCGAAGGGCTCCGCGGAACTCCTGCCAAAAATTTCGCCGGTCAGCTGTGATAGGGTCACCCGGGCCCAAATTGGGGTCCCCCGGGCCCGGGGTTTTCCCGGATTTGGGGACTGACCCGAGGCCACCTTGGACCTTTTGGACGGGGAAAGACCAGCCCTAAGTTCCAACCCGGGGGACACACTGGGTTGAACCCCCCGCAAGGGCCCTTTGAGGTTTCCCCCCCAAACTTCGTCCATGGACTAGCGGAGTTTAGGGCCGCGGATTTTCCCCGGAAAAGACTGCTGCTGCTTGAAACCAGGCCCCCGTTTTTTGCCTGCCCGGGGTGGCCCAAAAGGGGTGCTGAATCTAGTTTCAATTGGGTTTAGCTGTTGCCTTTCCCGCCAATCTGCTTTGATTGGTGAACCAGGGTGGTTTGTTAAAAAAGGCACCTTTTCGGGGTCCATGGCCGAATCGAAAAAATGTTACGGAAAGGTTTGGGAGTGGGTCCTCTGGGCCCCCCAAAAAGCGATGACGTAAGCCCACGGGCCCGGGAAACCCAAAAATTTAAATAGGTCCGGGTTTTTACCCCAAAACCCGCCAAAACGGGATGGACTTGGCTGCGGCGGATTTTTCTACCATCGCTACCCCGACGTACTTGCTTTCGGTGGCAAACCGAGGTGTTTTCTTGGGACAAAAAATCGGAAGCAAGGGTCGAGTCGGGGGCCCGGCAGAAGGTCCAAAGGGCCCGGCGGCAATGGTTTTTGGGCAAAGGGGCGGAGGCAGAAGGTAAAGGTTTAAACCCCATAAAAGGGGAAAAAGACACTTTTTGGAAAAACTTCCTCTCCAGGCACAAGGCACTATCGATTCAGCAAAGGGGCTGGGGGGGAGGGAGGGCTTTTAAAAAGGGGCCGGGCCGTGAGAACCAATTACCGGCCAAATGTTTCCCTTTTAAACTCCCGGAGTGCCGCGCGCGCGCATTTTTAGGGCGGGAAAGTCACCTGGCTGGCTGCGGGACCAGGAGGTTTGGGCGGGGAAAATGTGCCCCAACATGCCCCGGGGGGTCCGCGGCCCCAGTGTCGGGCCCCGGCACCGGCCCCACAGGAGGTGCTGCGGTGTTGCGGGGTGTGCCTTTGGGCCCCGACACCGGGGGTCGCAGGGAAACCCCTTTAAAATTTAATTTACTACAATTCAGGTACCGGCCAAGTTACTGACAAAACAAGGAAACCTAAACAGTTACCAATTTTCAATTACTTAAAACACAGGGCAACAAAGACGACATAACCAAAACTCCTTAAAAGCCCTAAAAAAGGGAGGGAGAATTTATTTTGGTAAGGGAAATTCCCGCCCTTTGTAACCCCAAATTTATTAAAAATTTTCCTTAAAAAAATTTTGAGGGACATTCCCAAATTTTCCCCCTTTTTTTTGTGGGGCTGTCCTGCCCCCCGGGACTAAGAAGGGGGGAGGTCTTTTGCAATTTGTTAAAAGGGGATTTTTTAATTTTGAGGCATTCACAGGCAATGGAGGTTTCAAAGCCCTAATAATGGGAAACACTCGATAGAATCCCACTTTTTATGCCCTCGGAAAGGCATGTTTTTAAAAAAGACGGAAAAGTGGGAAACCCGATGGAAAGGGAAAAGGGTTCTTCCCCTGCAACATTTTATGAAGTCATCCCCTGTCCCTTTTTAAAAAAATTTTATGTTTTCAATAGACAGGGTTCCCGAATGGTTTTTAGAAGTTTTTCCCCTCGGGGAGGGGAACTCATTCCGGTCTCCCCATTTTGGCCCTTTTGGGGGTTTGATCAACTGGGGGGGCCAAAAAGATAAAGAGCATTAAATGCACCCGAAACCCTTCCTCTTTAAAAAAATTATCTTTCTGTAATTTAAACCCTTTTTAAAAAAGAAGGATCCCTTGACAAAAAATGATCAGGATTTGATCAGTGGGGGGGAAACCAGTAGGAAATTCCCCTCACTGCCCCACAGGTAAAAAAGTATTACATCTCTTACTGGAGGTTCTACAGTGAAAAAACTTTTCGGGCTTCAAAACAACCACCCCTTTAATAAATGCAAAATAATGTACTCACTTCCCCACCCCCCCTACCCTAAGTATGGGACATGTAAAAATTTCCCTGCGGGCTTGGAGTCTTTTCCGCAGACCAAACACGTCCTATGACCCCAAAGGGGCACATGCCAAAAAAGAGTGTAGTAAAAAAACAAACTGGTGGCCCCCTTTCTTTCCAGGGGGTTTAAATTACTTAACCCAGTGGCGTAACTACCGGGAAGCAATACAACTGCCCCGGGGGCCCCGGCTTAGGGGGGGCCCCCCCCGGGGCACTGCTACCGCTCCCCTACCCCGGTAATCCGCCCTGGGCCCGCCGCATGAACTTAACATTCCTGCGGGGGGCGCACGGGGGGCCGGGGCATGCACCTCTGAACGGCCCCGGGCCTCTAGCCCCCACGTTTAGAGGGGCCTGCCCGGAGTAGCAGAATGGAGCGCCGATCGCTCCCCTCTGCTACTCCCTGCCGGCGCTCTGCATCACGGGGCGCGGGGGCCGGGGACTCACATCACCGCGCCGCCCGCGCAGCACAGAGGCTGCAGAGGGGCTGCAGCCGGCGCATCGGGGGGGTGGCCCAGGTAAGTAAACTATTCTTATTTTACCGCCCCTAAGCCTTGGGATACCCCTAACCCGTTTCCCCATTTGCCTGCTGTATTCCCATTAGCCCGCCTGTATACCCCCCTTACCTGCCTTTATACCCCTCTCTCCTCCTGTATACCCCTTAGCCTTTAACCCCCTAAAATTCCCCGATAACCCCCTAAAACCTGGGTTTTATAAAACCCCCTTAGCTTCCCGTATACCCCATAAGCCTCCTTATACCCCAAATTAGCCTGCCTCCTGCCCCAGCCCGCCTACATATCCCCCAAGCCCGCCCACATAGTCCCCCCCAACCGCCTACTATCCCCCCCAAAGCCTGCCTAAAGTCCCCCCCAAGCCTGCCTACTAGCCCCCACCCAAACCTGCCTACTATCCCCCCCCAAAACCAGCCTACCATATCCCCCCCCGCCAAGCCTCCTACAAGCCCCCCAAAGCCTGCCCACATATCCCCCCCAAGTCTGCCTACAAGTCCCCCCCCAAGCCCGCCTACATAGTCCCCCCCAGCCTCCACATAGTCCCCACCCCGCCCGCCCCACATGTCCCCCCCAAAACCGCCCACATATCCCCCCCCAAGCCTGCCTACATATCCCCCCAATCTGCCTACATAGTCCCCCCCCCCTCGCCTACATAGTCCCCCCCCAGCCCCCTACATAGTCCGCCCCAAGCCTGCCCTACATAGGTCCCCCCCAAGCCTGCCCTACATAGTCTCCCCCCCAAGCCTGCCTACATAGTCCCCCCCCCCCAAGCCTGCCTACATAGTCCCCCCCAAGCCTGCCTACAGAGTCCCCCCCCAAGCCTGCTCTGCAAAGTCCCCTCCCCAAGCAGCCTACCATAGTCCCCCCCAAGCCTGCCTACAAGTTCCCCCCCAAGCCTGTCCTACATAGTCCCCCCCCAAGCCTGCCTACATAGTCCCCTACCCAAGCCTGCTACAGAGTCCCCTCCTGCAAGCCTGCCTACATAGTCCCCCACAAGCCTGCATATATAGCCACCCACAAGGGCCTGCCTGGAATAGCCTATAATAGCCCCCGTGACGCCTTGTCCTGGCCTATATAGGCCCCAATATGCCCCATAAAAGCAGCCCTACTTACATAGCCCCCGAAGCCTGCCTGTCTACTTATACTGGGGCCCCTTTAGCTACACCTAAACCCTAACCTATATGGCCCCTAGTAGCCCACCTAACCCCTGTCTACCTGATATGGCTCCCCTATAGCTACCTAAACCTCTGCCTGCCTATATGGCACTCTAATGGCTATACCTAAACCATGCCTATTTGGTCCCCATATATCCTATCTAAACCCTGCCTGCCTAAATGGACCCCATACTAGCCAGGGGGCAGGTGGCTGGAAAATAAGGATTCTAAAATATTTGTGACCTAAATCTTGCAGGGACAAGTGTCGGAGAAGTCATCATGGCGTCTGGACCGGAAACATAACAAAAAGGAAAGTCAACGACTCGTCAGAGAAACGTCACCTGTGAGTCACAAAATGGTAACTACACTGTAATCACTTATTATGTCTGTCACAGCTGTGTACACGCTATCTACCACTATATGGTCACTGTAGGTGGTTATATACAGTCTACAGAGCCTGTGTACACTGATATCTACCACTATATGTCACTGTATGGTGGTTAATATACAGTCAGCATGCCTGTGACACTGGTGACCTACCACTATTGGTCACTTTTTGTGAGGTACTATACAGTCTGCAGAGCCTGTTGTACACTGGTGTCTACCACTATATGGTCTCTGTATGGGAGGAAATCTACCGTCTGCAGAGAAGCCTGTTGTTAACACTGTGTCTACCACTAGTGATGGTCACTTCTGGCCGTGCCAGTTGTAGGTTAATGTACAGTCTGCAGAGCCCTGGTGTACACTGGTGTCTACCACTATAATGTTCAACTGTTTGTAGGTAATATACAGTATAACAGAGCCTGTGTACCTGTGTCTACCACTATAATGGTGCACTGTTATGGTGGATATACAGTCTACACGAGCCTTGTTTACACTGATATCTACCACTATAGAGGTCACTGAATTGTGGTTAAATACAGTTCCTTCAGAGCCTGTGTACACTGTGTCAACACTATATGGCACTGTAAGGGTGGGTATATACATTCTGCAGAGCCTGTGTACACTAGTATATACCCCTCATATGGTCACTATATGGCGGAACTATGGTCTTTGTGGTACTGCTCAGGTAAAAGTGTAAAGTGGGTAATTATGCAGTCACTTTGTGACAAGTTCTGTCAGGCGGTATAATCAGTTCCTATGGAAGTAGGTGTTATTGGTAATGCTTTGTCTTGGAATAGTGGATTTGTTTGGTATCAGATGATGGGATATGTATGGTGAGGTATTGCCCCTTGTATTATCTACATTATCTAACAGCATATGACCTGGTAAATGTTCGTGACAGGGAGTGGAGGGGCAATTGGGGTGGGGGGGAAAGGGGCCCCCATCCAAAAGTTTGCTTTGGGCCCTGGTTCTCTATTTTTATTTTGGCCCGCCCAAAACCCCTGTTGAGAAACCCCTTGTTTTTGAAAAGTGGGCCTATAAGCTTTAACCTTCAGGAGAATCAGGAAAAAAAAAAAAATATTAGTGCCCAAGATCTAAAACATGCCCACACCAACCATGTGCCATTATAACACTTTGTTCTCAATATGTGGCATAGGGGTCATTTTGGCCCCACATGCACCACAAGCCTGGTTGTAGTCAATACTCTGCCCCATAGGTGTCCATGACCCCTGACTGGCCTACCCATTACTTTTTTTGCTATCCACACTGGTGATTGTCGAAGACAGGGCTAATGGAGCTGGTTCACCCTGCCCATTGGGAAAGATAGGACCACCTCTTCTATGGCCCCACAGAAGCTGCATGGGTTACCACAATGAACAAGTACGCCATTTGACTATTCTCTGGATGGAAACCTGGTCAAAATGTTTTCCAACGATATGAACCCTCCACACACCAGACATATCAATAAATATAGTGAGCTACTTGTAAATCATTTAACAGGGAATAGACCTAAATACTCACATGTCCCCACAGTGCACTTCAACTTAGTTTTTCCAGTACAGAGAGGCCAATCACTGGTCAGAGCATTGACACTACTAGTACTCAGTGGACCAGACAGGCCCAGTAGGAACTCCCATAAGCATTACAAGATACCCAGTTATGTAGGTATAAGGGGTGACCATTGGGTAGCCCAATGGGTCCCTCATTCAATCTAACCCCCTAATGTCACATGGCCTCCACGATAGCTCCAAATTTGGTTGTCCTCTACTGGATAATTGGCTGCCAAGCCCCAACAGGTTTATAATCCTGGTCTTGATGCTGGGCCTAGTTTTGAACAGGGTTCAAATTGGCATCGTTGTATGTCTGCATAACATAAAAAGTATACACCCTCCAATCCATCATTTATCAGATGGGTCATGGTATACCATCACTGCTCTTCTGACTATGAAAGGACTCTTATTTCTAAGATCATTCTATAAAGGGTACAAGAGCATTTGGTCCCAGGGCCTTGGAGGCCAAAATCTCCTTGGCACATGAGAAAACACCAAATATTATAATGGTCCATGGTCAGTAAGGGGGGGGATGAAACCTTCTTACACCTTTTAAACTTGGAGCATAGTTATTGGGATTTCCCTTTAATATGAGATTTGTTAACGAACAACAAAAGTAAATGATAACTTCATATACTTTCAAATGTGTATCCCGGAGGATGGACAGGCACATTGGCCGATGCCACGTCATGTCCCCCATGTATTGGGGGACCAACCCACGTCATGTCCCATGAATCGACAATCCCCACCCTGGAAAACCTCCCGTAAGAACCAGGTACTGACAGTACTGTAAGCCATGGAAGTCTCCATGCATCTCCACGGAGAATAGATTTCCCTGGTATACACCAACTTGAAGATGACCTGTGGTATTAGGCCAAGGTGTATTGTAGGGGGTAGGTGGGCCAACAGTAGTTAAAATCCCACTTTAGGAAATGCACCAGTACATACATATGAAAAAAAGCTCCAGGACCCAGGTAAGTGGGTAGGATAGGCGTAGGTAGCCTCAGGCAAGGTATGTAGATAGGCCGCAGGTAGGTATGCAGGCAAACCTCATTGGGCAGATAGAAGCACAAAATTACATCTCGTGAAGACGATGAAGACCAGAACAACACATTCAGTAAAGAACTTTTTTTTCTGTTATACGGAAAATGAGTTTAATGACTTAGTATTAACAACTTCTCCTATATAGATAAAATACTTTACAGCTGGTATAAATTATAGTACAAATTCTACACCCCTTCTCCTTTCGACATTCTTTTGTGAGGGTTCCTAACCATGTGAACATCATATATTTGCTCTTCTGACTACACAGAGCTCATATCTATATCCAGGATTCAAAGCTATAAGAGGTACAAAGTAACTGCTGTCCGATCATGCGTCTTGGGAACCTAATGGGGCCCAAAATCTTCTTCAGCACTAAGAAGGACACCATTATTAATAAATATGTACATGGCTAAGGATGGACTCGCCGATCTTCTCCACTTGTAGCCATGTATTTTATGTTTTCCCTCAATTTTTTTTTGTTTCTCTTATGGGACAAGCAATAACTGAATGGATTTACTCATGAATACTTTCAAACGTGTATCCCGGAGGATGACCAAGCACAGTAGCCGATGCCACCGTCAATGACCCAAGTATACCAACAAACCAACATCAGCCCCTTGGAAAACCTCCTAAGACCAGGTACTACAGAAGCCATGGAATCTCCTTGCATTCTTCCACCGGAGAGTATAAGATTTCCCTGGTATTCTCCGACTTAATGATACCTTGGTGTCGGGGCATCTGACGAACAGGAACTTCCCACCACCGCTCTCCGGATATGAAAGCCCGTCTAATGAAGACCTTAATTGGGAAATGTCTGTAGTGTTGCCCCAATGTATCCATCAAATGGTGTCCATCCCCCCGGCGCGCTGGTCGATCTGACGACAGGTGTACTGTCCTCCTTGAAGTAGTATAATGGAAGGGATGTTCTAGATGGGTAATCCATGCCTCTTATAGGAGACGTACATGTCCTTCTCCAAATTTATGGCTTCCAGGGCTTTGTGCCACTCGGACCACCCGCCTCCGTGGTGCCGGAAATATTTCACTACTGTTGAAGAAAGACAAAAAAATATTAAATATAAGAGTGTAATGAAGGACTTTATTACTTGGACTGAAAATTACCCATTTTGCATGCCAATCAAACGTGAGGGACCGGGTGGGGACACTGGAGTTTCGACAGTGCTGGAATGGTGGTGACAGGAGAGGTTAGTATGGGTTCATTTTTTTATTTTAACACAGTGGGCGGTGGTAGAGAGGTTTCTTAAGAGTCTTGGAAAACCCCTGTAAATCCTATGGCACTACCTAACAACTGTGGTTATTAGTCACTAATTCCATTGCAACCAGATTGTAAGACATGTCACTGTCTATTTCAACCAGCTGTGATGACGCTGGTGGATTTCACACAACAACAAACCAAACAGGGAAGTACACCAGCAGTCGTAAGAAAAAATCATACAAACAGTGTATCAATCAAAGAAAATAACACTCACCACGGGATGATTCCACAAAAAGGGGGGGGGGGGGGGGGGGGGGAGGGGGGGGGGGGGGGGGGGGGGGGGAAAAAAATAAAAAAAAAAGGGGGGGGGGGGAAAAAGGTATGTTGGGGGGGGGGGGGGGGGGGGGGATAAACAATGATATGGTTATATTATATATATATATTTTTTTGTTTTTTTTTTACAAAAGAACGTGGGCAGATGGTGAAAAGGAGTAACATCAGGATAAACCAAGATGGGAGAGTTTTGAGACAACGGCTACCTGTTACTGTCCCTAATACTGAAACCTCTATCTCTAAAGTTAACTCTGAATCTTTTACATCCAAAACGTCCCTAAATTACAACTGACCCTTACATCAAAAGCTCTGTCTCTAAAGTTGACTCTAAAGACTTTCCCTCAAAAATGTCCCTAAACTGCAACTGACCCTAAAACAGCAAGTGGATCCAGCATAAATGAAAAAAAAAAACATTAAGGGGAACCTGTCACATAGATTATGCCCCCCTTGGTGAGGACAGCACAAGCCAGTGTCAGACCTGCTGTTTCCAGTGCTGTGTCCCTTATTCTGTAAGATGCTGTAGTTTTAGACATTTAACCCGCAAATCATATTCGTGAGCATGTGTTAGCCCTTCGTCTACCAAAGGCTATCACCTGTCAGTTTATTCACATGTTTCTAACCAATATAAAGTAATAGGTTTTATCAGTTGAAGGTGGGATCGGGACTAGTCTCATATGGTCGGTGCTTGACAAAAAACTGCTCTGAATGACTCATCTGGCTGAAAACTGCAGATTTGAGCATTAAAATACGCGAAGAACTTACAGGCATCTTACCAAAAAAGGAGTACAGTGCTGGAAACAGCAAGTCTGTCATTAGCTTGTGCTGTCCTCAGCAAGGTGGGCATAAACTAGGTGACAGGTTCTCTTTAAATCTATTATACTCAAGAACTACAATCTCTAGAAGGTGGCAGAATGAAACTAAGACAAGAAGCAACAAGATATTGCAGCCTTAGAAAACCAAACTTCAAGAAACAACAATTCAACACATCAACTAGAAAGGACCAATGCTTCTATACTCTGCACAGACTCCCATTTTCAACTGAGCTTTATAGATGCTATAAGTTTACTAGCAAGTTCAGGTACCTGGCCAAGTTAGCTGACAAGCAAGGATCCTAAACAGTTACCATGCAATTACTTAAAACACAGACAACAGAAGACAGACATAACACAGAAACTCCTACAGCCCTAATAAGCAGGAGAGAATGATATGGTAGGAGAGTTCCTGCCATTTGTAACCTAGATTCATTAATCAGATTTCCTGTAAATATATATGAGCACATGTCCCAAGTGTCCCATTTTCTTGTGGGACTGTCCTGCCAATGGGACTATGAAGAGGGAGGTCTTATGCAGATTTGTCTAAAAGGGCATTTTATAAGTTTTGAGGCATTCACAGGCAATGGAGGTACAAAGCTTAATAATGGCAGCTGCTCGAGTAGACATCTTACTTTTTATGCCCTCAGTGAAGTGCATGATAAATTGACGTAACGTGGAATCTCCGATGAGGAAGAGCTTCTTCCCCTGCAGACATTTGATGAAGTCATCCCCTGTCTTATAAATAGTCATGTTACAATAGACAGGATTCCAGATATGGTTGTAGAAGTATCCACTCGGGAGAGGAGAACTCATTCCGGTCTCACATTTTGGCTTTGGAGGTTCTGTATCATCTGGGGAGGCAACAAGATAAAGAGCATTAAAATGTCACCAGTACCGTTCCTCTTAAAGCAATTATCTACTGTGAATAATCCCTTTTAGTTAGAAGGATCCCTTGACTATAAGATGATCAGGATTTGATCACTGGGAGGACTCCAGCAGGAAATTCCCCTCACTGCCCCCACAGGTGAGAAAAAGTATTACATCTCTTACTGGAGGTTCTACAGTGAAAAACTTTTCTCCTGGCTTCTAAAAGCAGACCACACCTTTCATATAATGCAAAAGTGACTGTACTCACGTACCCACCACCCCTACCCTAATGTATCGGAGCATCTAACTGGTTAAATGGCCAGAATCAGAGTTGTCTCCAATTCCAGCTGATAGCGCTGAGTATCAGCTGTAATTAACAGCCTGCATCTGACGGCTACATCCTCCCTCACTGACATTACCATGTAAATGTATGTCAAGTGTCCGTAAGTAGTTATTCCCAATCCCTATTTAGGCAGCTGTGGCTGTAGTTTAGACAGAAAAGTGCCCTCCTATATATTTAGGCTCAAAAACAAATATCAGGAAGCCAGGGACGGTAATAATCCATCCCTGCCTTCTCCCTGCAGCGCCTGGCTGACACTGACAGCCGGCTCTGCCCTCCCGCAGCTGCACAATTAGTTCCAGTACGTTCATGCAGAGGTTAAATGACTACCACCCGGATGTTTATAGTCTACGGACAGTCAGCAAGCAGCTAAGTTAATACCTATGATGCCGCCGGGTATCACAAAAACTCACCTCTACATTTGGAAACATTTACTGCATCAAATCTTGTGAGAATTTCATCAGCGACATTTGGCCTTTAAAAAAACGATGAAGCCGAAAATGGTTAGATTTTATATGTAGATGGTGCAGGTAACATCCATCTGGCCACAGACACAATGTACAGTGTATGTAGTATATGTATATAGTATACGTATATGTAGTGTATGTTCTATATACAGTGTATGTAGTATATGTATATAGTATGTGTAGTATATGTTCTATATACAGTGTATGTAGCATATGTTTATAGTATATCTAGTATATGTATATAGTATATGTAGTGTATGTTCTATATACAGTGTATGTAGTATATGTAATATATGTTCTATATACAGTGCATGTAGTATATGTAGTATATGTTCTATATACAGTGCATGTAGTATATGTATATAGTATATGTATATGTAGTATATGTTCTATATACAGTGTATGTAGTATATGTAGTGTATGTTCTATGTACAGTGTATGTGGTATATGTTCTATATACAGTGTATGTAGTATATGCATATAGTATAAGTATATGTAGTTTATGTTTTTTGTACACTGTACACAGAATCTCTTAAATGGAAACCATCAACAAGCAGAATAGCTGATGTTGGCTTGTTTGCCCTAATTATGTCCTGTGGGAAGAACCAGAACACCCCAGGAATACCCACGGGAAAGCTTAATAATTATATTGAGTATTCTTATGTTAATACTCCAGGTCTCAGGGGTATTAAAGTGTTAAAAAGTCATGGGTTCAACAGCCGCCATAGCAGGGCGCCACTATGCACTAAACACAGGGACTGTTGACAAAGCAATGATAAGATCCATCAATCACGGTTTCTTGCCTGCTGGGTGACAGTGTCCAGATTCCAGAGGGCAATCACAGATCATCTCCCACTGGGTAAGAACTGGAAACTAAGTAACTATGTTAAGAATGTTATGAAGTCTTGATACAATGTTGCGAGATTTACCATTAAGGCTATGTTCACACGCCGCAATATGCCGGGTGTTTTGGGAGGCGCGCGTACGGCCGCAGCGCGCGTGCGGGGGGGGGGGGGGGGGGGAGACGGCTGTTTTTTTGGGAACGGTCCAGTCCGTGGTTTGTGGATTCGCCCGTCCCCATCAACCATTCAAATGCTCATCTTCTGCCTGAAAACCGGGCAGAAGATTGTGCGTATTTCAAGTTTTTTGGACCGTCGGCCTGCAGAAAATTCATTCAGTTTGGACTGTTGAGCGGATTTTCTATTAAAGTCTACATGGAAGGTTGTTGGTCAGTTTTCCATCCGAAAACCATCTGAAAATCCGACCAAAAACCTTGCTGTGGGAACCGACCCTAAGACAGAGTCAGGGCAGGGCCGGGATGACGGGTAGGCAGAGGTAGGTGAATGCCTAGGTTGTCACTTAATCCCAGGCAGAAAAGGGGCCGCAAAGAGGTATGGATGGGGCTGAATTTTCCATGGGGGGGCGCTATATGCCTTCTTTGCTTAGTGCACCAGAATATCCTGTCCCAGTCCTGAGTGAGGGCCGGGATAAGGCATTTTGACACCCTAAGCAAATAGGGCAAAGGACTCTCCTTCTCCCCCACAAGAAAAATTTGTATTTTTCTAATCTACTTAATTAGAAAGAGTTTGTGGCTCTGTCTCAAAAAACTTCTATAAACTATAAAGTCAACTCGCATTATTATGAACGCTTCCTACTTTTGGTGTTGGCAGTGTGTCTCTTGTGAATGAAAATAGTCTCCAAAAAAATGGGAATCTAGCACGAGAACAAAGAGTGACTTTTAGTTGGTGAAACATGTTGGGGAGGTCAGGCATGATATTTTAATTTGTGATTTCTCACCTCTTTCTACAGTGTTACCCGCTGTAGAGGGTCTCACGAGGAAACCTTATATGTTTTATGTCCATCAGATTAGGGATGACTGCCCAAGTAGGATGTTTTGGAGTCCTTATTGGAGTTAGTAAATCACTGTATATATAAGGCTTTCCTATTAATAGGTGGTGTTCCACCAGACTTGATAATAGAAACGGAGCTATTCCTTCACAATTAGAAAGGGAGAAATTGAGATGTTAGAATCAGGTTTTTAAATAGTGTGTATGGAGGTTAAGTGTTATACATAATAAAAGTTAAGTTTTAGTACTTTATAGATTGAGAACTGATAGAGTTTAAGTTTGCCTATGGCAAAATAGTAAATATAGTCTTTTGAACGAAGTCCCGTGTGGTGCGCTGTCTCGGTGGGTATGTAAGGTGTGATATACTGTCTGCACACAAATCCCTTGTTAATGTCATGGATAAAGGGGGAGGATTTATCAGAGTTGGGAAGATTATCGGCTTTTGGGCGCAGGGTGTTGGGATTTCTGACACTGCACAGTTTGTGACTTGCTGGCGGCTGCTGTGGAATAAGAGACGTGGAAACTGCGGACACCACGTGTCATTAATGGCAGAGGTGAACAACAGCTACAAAGGTGCGAGATGGCGGAGGACACAATACAGGGGAGCAGCTCACCCCAAAATGACCTCGGGAATTAGAAATGTCCGACATTGGTTGGAAGAGCAGGACCAAGACATCCAAGTACTAGCCTGGCCCCTAATTCCCCAAACCCCAATTCAGAGAGTGTGGCACCCCTGGTTGGTGGTGTTGGCTCTATGGCCCCTCCAGCAGCTGTGGGGCCCCTGGATGGTGGTGTTGGCTCTACGGACCCTCCAGCAGCTGTGGGGCCCCTGGATGGTGGTGTTGACTCTATGCCTTCTCCAGCAGCTGTGGAGACCCTGGATGGTGGTGTTGGCTCTATGGACCCTCCAGCAGCTGTGGAGACCCTGGATGGTGGTGTTGGCTCTATGGCTCCTCCAGCAGCTGTGGGGCCCCTGAATGGTGGTGTTGGCTCTATGGGTCCTCCAGCAGCTGTGGGAGCCCCTGGATGGTGGTGTTGGCTCTATGGCTCCTCCAGCAGCTGTGGGAGCCCCCTGGATGGTGGTGTTGGCTCTATGGACCCTCCAGCAGCTGTGGGAGCCTCTGGATGGTGGTATTGACTCTATGGCTTCTCCAGCAGCTGTGGGGCCCCTGGATGGTGGTGTTGGCTCTATGGCCCCTCCAGCAGCTGTGGGGTCCCTGGATGGTGGTGTTGGCTCTATGGACCCTCCAACAGCTGTGGGGTCCCTGGATGGTGGTGTTAGCTCTATGGGCACCCCAGCAGATGTGGGCCCCCTGGATGGTGGTGTTGGCTCTATGGCTCCTCCAGCAGCTGTGGGGGTCCCTGGATGGTGGTGTTGGCTCTATGGACCCTTCAGCAGCTGAGTATATAAGTTGCACTCCATTCTGCACCTCCATATTGCCCTCAATGGATGCCACTCAGCCATGACCTGAAACTCTTGGACCTCGCCTCCCACCACTGTACTAACCATTATAAGGAACCAGTTAGTCTCTGAGTCTTTTTACTTCTCACCAGATCTGCATTACTTTTGGATTTTGAAGACCCCATTACAAGTCTACATAATGGACATCTTACTTCTGGAACATCTGTCTTTCGGCAGCAGTAAGATACGATACACCGACCTCGTAGCCCCTCATGTCTCTCAGACTCTCACAAGGGAAGTTGGGGACTTTGTAGCAGTAGTAGGCCTCCTCGTACAGCGGGTCCTTGTACTCACAGATCTCTCTTTCCTCTTCTTCCATAAGTTTGAATCCACATGGACTCACTTCTTCTTTACCAGATTTTTCAAATTTACCCTCAAAATTAATAACCCCCAGACTGGAGTGCCTGGCCCGCCACAAAGCAGCAACCCCTTCACTTGGGTGGAACAAGAGGATGTTGACTTTGACTTTGCCGGCCCAGTACAAGGGGACGTGGACATGGTAGGAGCCATTGTTAAAGTCTTTCACAATCCCCGACACAGCGGCTCCGAGGTCTGGAGAAACCAGTCTTGGTCTTATGAAGTCTCTTCCATACGTCTTCCTATTGCCCAAGTAATCGAACATATCGATCTGCACCACAAGCTCTTCTCCAACACAGTACACCTCCCGGGGGTGGACTATGGAGACTTTACTGTGTTTCCCACTCGAGGTTTTATTAAAAGTGGTAAATGTCACATTGGGGATGAGGGTCTTCTCGATTTTGTCATACATTGCATCTATTTTTGCTTGGAGCTTGGTTTTAGGTGGTTGAGCAAGATATTGGTCCGTCTCAGGAGATCTAAGACAATGATGTACCATCTGCCAAAAACATAATGTGTATATATATATGTATTCCTCCATCCTGCTACATACGTTATACATTGATTGGCTTTCATTAGACCTATACTTTACAATAGGAATCCTAAATAATTGTTCTTGGGGTTGACCTCCAATGACCAATAAAAATTCGTAGAGCTCATAATACCATAGGAATCCTCCATAATTGCTCTTGGGGTTGACCTCCAATACAAATTCATAGAGCTCCCAATACCATAGGAATCCTCCTTAATTGCTCTTGGGGTGACCTCCAATACAAATTCATAGAGCTCCCAATACCATAGGAATCCTCCATAATTGCTCTTGGGGTTGACCTCCAATGACCAATAGAGCTCCCATGACCATAGAGCTCCCAATACCATAGGAATCCTCCATAATTGCTCTTGGGGTTGAGCTTCACTGACCATAGAGCTCCTAATACCATAGGAATTCTCCATAATTGCTCTTGCGGTTGACCTCCAATGACCAATACAAATTCATAGAGCTCCCAATACCATAGGAATCCTCCCAATACCTTCCACTCTCTAAACCTGGGCTCTTCTTCCCCTAGAAGGTGGCAATTGTTCAATGAACCTCCTTCTTGACATGGGCAGGACTAGAGCGACGGGCAAAGGAAGAAACCAGATTTTCCAGATATAATGTAATAAAATTGGTCCTATTTTATTGTATCAGCTATCAGAAACATGGCCTCATATTACAGACGAATGCATGTTGACGCGTTTCGAGCGAGGTGCTCTTAGTTAAAACAAAGACCGATGGGCAGCCTGGTCTGTAATCCCAGAATGTTTCCGGATTCTCTAGGCCAGCCTCCAACCAGGTGTCCAGATATCTTCCCCAAAGCCTAGATAAATAGACAGCCCAGATGACAAGGCGCCCTGGCTTCTCCAATGTTGGTCAATCCTATGACCAGAAGCGTTTTTCCTAATTGGTCTGCTCATTGTCTAGGACTCATGCAATCTAATTGGCCCTTATGACAGGATGATACATGGGCACCGAGTTCCCAATAAATCAGGTAATAGAAAGATTAAGAGCCTTCAGGCTTGAAACGCGTCAGCAGTTACGTGGATTTTTCATGATGTTACCTTATTTGCCAGTGTCATGGCTTTGGATTTCATGATTTTTGAAAATAAACTGGCTCAGAAAGGTAACATCTCACCTTGGGGAGAGCACCATATGGTGTGTAGAGTTTTGAGATTGCCTTTTTGCCCTCTACTAAGCATCTGCATATCACAAGGCATTATGGGAAAGGAGCTAAAAAGCTCGGGCGCCCTCTATTGGATGTAACAAATCCTCAATTTGCTTTTGACCCACTGAATCTTGAGAAAGCAGAAAGGATATTAGCCAAGCCAGTATCACTCATCTGCACATAGCTATTTCAGGGGTTTTGCCCCTCATCAGTGCAGAGCCATTCATTGCCTCCCTCCCAGCCAGCCTGTATCGCTCTGATACTGGGTGGCTGGGTGGGAGGCAATGAATGGCTCAGAAAGGGAAACATCTCTCCTTGGGGAGAGCACCGTACGTTGTGTAGAGTTTTGAGATTGCCTTTTTGCCCTCTACTAAGTATCTGCATATCACAAGGCATTATGGGAAAGGAGCTGAAAAGCTCAAGTGCCCTCTATTGGATGGAACTAATCCTCAATTTGCTTTTGACCCACTGAATCTTGAGAAAGCAAAAGGGATATTAGCCAAGCCAGTATCACTCATCTGCAAACAGCTGTTTCAGAGTTTTTGCCCCACATCAGTGCAGAGCAGAGCGATACTGGCTGGCTAGGAGGAAATGAGTGGCTCAGAAAGGGGAACATCTATCCTTGGGGAGAGCACCGTACGGTGTATAGAGTTTTGAATTGCCTTTTTGCCCTCTAAGTATCTGCATATCACAAGGCATTATGGGAAAGGAGCTGAGAAACTCGAACGCCCTCTATTGGATGTAACTAATCCTCGATATGCTTTTGACCCACTGAGTCTTGAGAAATGCTTAGTAGAGGGCAAAAAGCATATCGAGGAGACTACTATCTTGAGTCAGTGTGACGTCCCCTAGGAGATCCTCCTGATGAACCCCATAATATGGAGGGGGGAAACGCGTCGAGGATAAGGTTTGTTGTATCTTGAGATGATGTTGGATAAATGTATCTTATGTTTCCTACACGGACGATATATATAGACATTTACCCTATAATTGAAAGAGAAAAATTGCAGTGTTCATATCAGTGGACTGTGAGCCTTTGAGTACTTTATATGGGACTCTACAGGAATAGTGATAACTGTGTTTGGATTTTGAATTGATGTATCTTTAAACACTGTACAGAAATGTATATATGTTAATGTTTCTGGTGGTTGATAGGGACATAAAGTAATAGGGTGAGCCTACAAAGACTAGGCCGTCCTTATCGGGACGATTACTTGGTCTATTTGAGGATAAGTGTAGGAAAATTAGATAGGGACAGTGTGTATATGTATATATATAAAAAATATATTGACTAAGGTAGACTTGAGATACGTAATCGTATTTTTTATGGGTATACATTAAAAGTTATATTTTAGAGTTTGGATTTGTTTAGGATTTTTTCAGTGACTGGCTTGTTGTTCCAAATCCATATAGATACTATTTGTTTCTGAGGAAATTTTTCTGTGATTTTTTAGAGGGCAAAAAGGCAATTAAAGAGAACCTGTCACATAGGTTATGCCCCCCTTGCTGAGGGCAGCACAAGCTAGTGACAGGTTCTCTTTAAAAACTCTACACACCGTACGGTGCTCTCCCCAAGCAGAGATGTTCCCCTTTCTGAGCCACTCATTGCCTCACACCCAGCCAGCCAGTATTGCTGTGCTCTCCACTGGTGATTGGCAAAACACTGAAACGGCTGCTGTATGCAGGTGAGTGATATTGGCTTGGCTAATATCCCTTTTGCTTTCTCAAGACTCAGTGGGTCAAAAACAAATTGAGGATTTCTTACATCCAATAGAGGGCACTTGAGCTTCTCTGCTCCTTTCCCATAATGCCTTCAAATAAACTGGATAATTTTATCTATATGCAGTAGATTATTTTACCTTGGTGAACAGATGTTTTGAAAGAGGATATGGTGTGATATAGACAGGAGCGTACATGAACCTGCACCTCCTAAGAATGTGTAGTTTTAAATCTATATAATCTGCTAATTTTATAAATTATTTCTATAGGCGTTTGAGTAGCTGCTTGTCTGACACAGAGCTCCGAATCCCCTGCATAGCCATAGAGCTAAATGGTGAAACTCTCACTTCCTCTACCACCTCTAGGGGGAGCTCAGGAGCTCACTGCATACTGTACTATTCTTCAGTGTAATATACACAAGTACAAAGCTCCCAATAGTGGTGGCTGGAGATGGACAAAATGTATCATAACTGAATGGCCATAAAGGGGACGTAGAGCTCTGAATCCGAAAGGGGGAACTCCGACTGATATTAAGAATTTGCATTAAGTATCCTAATAATAAAAATATTGCTCCTCACCTGAATAAAGTTCCGGTACCAAGTGAAGCTCATCAGGAATATGACGGTAAAGAATAATGGAAGGAACAGTCTATGCATCGTCATCGCCCTGTAGCCCGCGGGCATGCTGAAAACACAAATGTATTTACAGGTATAACCTGGGCCTCTCCTGTATATAGTGATATGGAGCATGCTGGTATAACCTGGGCCTCTCCTGTATATAGTGATATGGAGCATGCTGGTATAACCTGGGCCCCTCCTGTATATAGTGATATGGAGCATGCTGGTATAACCTGGGGATCTCCTGTATATAGTGATATGGAGCATGCTGGTATAACCTGGTGATCTCCTGTATATAGTGATATGGAGCATGCTGGTATAACCTGGGCCTCTCCTGTATATAGTGATATGGAGCATGCTGGTATAACCTGGGCCTCTCCTGTATATAGTGATATGGAGCATGCTGGTATAACCTGGGCCTCTCCTGTATATAGAGATATGGAGCATGCTGGTATAACCTGGAGATCTCCTGTATATAGTGATATGGAGCATGCTGGTATAACCTGGGGATATCCTGTATATAGTGATATGGAGCATGCTGGTATAACCTGGGCCTCTCCTGTATATAGTGATATGGAGCATGCTGGTATAACCTGGGGATCTCCTGTATATAGTGATATGGAGCATGCTGGTATAACCTGGGGATCTCCTGTATATAGTGATATGGAGCATGCTGGTATAACCTGGGGATCTCATGTATATAGTGATATGGAGCATGCTGGTATAACCTGGGGATCTCCTGTATATAGTGATATGGAGCATGCTGGTATAACCTGGGCCTCTCCTGTATATAGTGATATGGAGCATGCTGGTATAACCTGGGCCTCTCCTGTATATAGTGATATGGAGCATGCTGGTATAACCTGGGGATCTCCTGTATATAGTGATATGGAGCATGCTGGTATAACCTGGAGATCTCCTGTATATAGTGATATGGAGCATGCTGGTATAACCTGGGCATCTCCTGTATATAGTGATATGGAGCATGCTGGTATAACCTGGGGATCTCCTGTATATATTGATATGGAGCATGCTGGTATAACCTGGGGATCTCCTGTATATAGTGATATGGAGCATGCTGGTATAACCTGGGCCTCTCCTGTATATAGTGATATGGAGCATGCTGGTATAACCTGGGCCTCTCCTGTATATAGTGATATGGAGCATGCTGGTATAACCTGGAGATCTCCTGTATATAGTGATATGGAGCATGCTGGTATAATCTGGGGATCTCCTGTATATAGTGATATGGAGCATGCTGGTATAACCTGGGCCTCTCCTGTATATAGTGATATGGAGCATGCTGGTATAACCTGGGGATCTCCTGTATATAGTGATATGGAGCATGCTGGTATAACCTGGGGATCTCCTGTATATAGTGATATGGAGCATGCTGGTATAACCTGGGGATCTCCTGTATATAGTGATATGGAGCATGCTGGTATAACCTGGGGATCTCCTGTATATAGTGATATGGAGCATGCTGGTATAACCTGGGCCTCTCCTGTATATAGTGATATGGAGCATGCTGGTATAACCTGGGCCTCTCCTGTATATAGTGATATGGAGCATGCTGGTATAACCTGGGGATCTCCTGTATAGTGATATGGAGCATGCTGGTATAACCTGGAGATCTCCTGTATATAGTGATATGGAGCTGTG
>JAODAL010008953.1:0-72500 GCA_025379985.1 Phyllomedusa bahiana
CCCACAAAAACACTAACCCACCTTTAAAAATTTTTTCCCCAAGCTGCCTCCTTTTCCTGGTGCGGTCACGTACATACATTACTTACCCTGAAATACCTGTTTTTAAAACCGTATATACTCCAAGCTGCACTCACTATTTGCTTTTGGTAACTGTGACATACATTACTTATCCTGTACTGACCTTTTTTACTCCTGTTTTTAAATCCAGATGCCCCCCTATTTGCTGGGCAGTCATTTGACCAAAACATTTTTTATCCTTTTACGATCCGGGTTTACCCCTGATTATCCCCGAGCTGGCTCACTATTCTGCTGGGCGTCATTACATCTTTTTACTATCCTGTATGATCCTGATTACATCCTGAAATTTTAATCCCCCCAGCGCACCATTTCTGCGGGGGTGCAGTCACGGGTACATACTTACTTACCCTGTACTGACCCTGGGTACACCTTATTATCCCCAAGCTCCCTCCCTATTCTGCTGGTGCGTCACTGTACATACATTACTATCCTGTACGATCCGAAATTACACCTGTTTTATCCCCCCAGAGCTGATCACTATTTTTGGGTGCATCACTGTTCAAACTTACTGACCCCGAGTTACATCCTGTATTTTTCCCCCGAGCTGCGCTCACATTCGCGGTGCTTCACTGTTAAAACTTAAATTATCCTGTACTGTTTCCTGAACATCCTGTATATCTTCCGGGCTGCCTCGCACCGGGTTGCTAAGGTCAGAAGTGCCTAGAGCTGTTTGCCTTTCTCTGTCGGTTCTCACTAAAAAAACATTTATTAGTTTCATATAAATCTTGTAGAGTAATAATATTACTATTCAGAACTTCCAATTACAGCGATGGCTGGAGATAAAGGAAAGTCATGCTGGGGCTTGTAGTGCTCTATGGACGCAGTATAGCAGACCTTCTTATGGTCGGGTGATGATGGAGGATGTGGTGCCTTGTGGTCCGCTATGTATAGATGTTCTTAGTGCTGCTATTTTGGGGGATGATTCGCTTTCTGCTCTGGATACATTGTTGCAGTAAGTTTGATGTTTATCAGTTTCCATGGCGATAAGAAAACAGTTTACTGTGACTGTTGCACTTTGCAGGTTGCTTTCGGGGGGGCATGCATGCCAAGAAGGGGGGCTGATAGATGGCTTTGTTTCTAAAAACAGCCCGGGGGGGGGGGGGGGGGGGGGGGGGGGGGGGGAGGGTACACAGAGCGCATTACGTGTTTTTTTCCTCGGATTCCTCGCTTTCTTAGCACACATCAAGATAAGGACCGAGGTTTTGTCATCAGCAGGAAATACTTTTTTTTTTTACTTGATGCTGAGACTTGTAGTTCTTGGACGATCGGACGCATCAGGGAAGCAGCAATGAAAGTGTAATGCAATGTTCACACCCTTCAGGAAAGTTCTGCTTTGTGCCACCAATGACAGTGAGGAAATAATTTTTTGAACGCCCGGGATTCTGAATTTCCCCCCCCCCAAAAGGGAATGGAAGGGGTCGTAATTTTTTTTTATCACAGGTTCGCTTCAACTGTGAGAGACAGAATCTAAAAAAAAAATAATCCAGAAAATTATGTTGTATGATTTTTAAATAATTAATTTGCTTTTTTCTTGCAGAAATAAGTTTTTTGATCACCAAACCGACCACAAGAGTTCTGGCCCCTCACAGACCTTTATTTTTTCTTTAAACCCCTCTGTCTCTGACTCTTTACCTGTATAAATTTGTTCCTGTTAAAAACCCTGCCCCAATATTCAACAATCATTTCCCCAAAACCCCCCACCATCCCAAAGCAAAAGATTCTAAGCCACCGGGGACACAATGTCACCGCACAAGGTGGGATGGCTACAGGACATGGGCACAGTTTGTGGGCTTTTGGCTCTAAAACCCGGTTATTTTTTCTTAAAAACCCCTACTCTGCAATGATTAAAACCTGTATGAACTTGAAACCTTAAAAAGACACCTGTCCACATTCAATCAATCACACTCCAGCCTCTCCACCATGGCTAAGACCAAAGAGTTGTCTAAAGGCACCAGGGACAAAATTGTCGACCTGCACAAGGCTGGGATGGAATACAGGGCACTAGGCAGCAGCTTGGGGAGAAGGCAACAACTGTTGGCGCGATTATTAAAAAAAGGAAAGCCAAGGAGACTGTAAATTTCCTCAGCCTGAGGCCATGCAAACTCCCTCTGGGGAAGGAATTCTGGAAAGGTCAGGAATCACCCCCAAAAAACACAGGGAGGACCTGGTCACTGACCTGAATAGAACTGGGACCACAGTCTCAGATATTACCATCAATAACACACCGTCTTGTTTAAAAAATCCTGCAGGGCACCAAGGCCCCCCCTGCGTGCCAGAATGTCCGGGCCCCCGTTTGAAGCCCCCAATGACCATCCGGATGATCCAGAGGAGGCGGAGAAGGTCATGTGGTCAGATGAGACCAAAATATAACTTTTTGGTATCAACTCCACTCGCCATGTTTGGAGGAAGAAGAAGGATGAAGAAAACCCCAAGACACCGCCCCAACCATGAAGCCTGGGGGTGGGAACATCATACTTGGGGGGGGGGGGGGCATTTCTGCAAAGGACGACAGGATGACTGCACTGTATTGAAGGGAAGATGGATGGGGCAGGGACAAGAGATTTTCGCCAACAACCCCCTTCCTCATAAGAGATTGAAGATGGGTTGTACTTTTCTTCCCGCAGGACAAAAGACCCGAAAAAAAGAGCCAAGGCAACTAAGACGCTCCATAAGAAGCATTCAAGGCCGGGGGCCCGACCGGGCTCCAGATTGAACCCAAATTGAAAATCTTTGGAAAGGGAATGGAAACTGAATGTAGCCCCGCCCCGAAACTAAAGTCTGGGGGCAATCTCTATGTAGGGTTGCCCAAAAACCCGCTCAATATGGAAATGGGGCAAGAACTACAGAAAACCTCTGACCTCTTATTGCAAACAAAGATTTCGCACCCAATATTTAAATTCTGTTTTTTTAATTTTACAAATAATTTTTTCATTTCAATAAAAGCAAATTAATTTTTTTATAAATTTACAATGTGATTTTCATTTTTTTTTTTTAAAAATTTTGTCTCTCACGTTGAAGGAACCCCAAAAAAAATTACAGACCTCTTCATTCTTTGTAGGTGGAAAAGCTTGCCAGCGTACCAAATACTTATTTTCCTCACTGTAAGTGATCTCTGCAAAATTCAAGAGTTCAAACCAGATTTGTAATTAACAAAATCTCTAGACAATGAGAAATAAGTAGCAACAATCTGAGGGATTGGGAGGGATGCAATTAGTGCTTAGTGGTTAGCACAGTGCAATAAAGTGGCTCAGAGGTTAGTGCAGTGCAGCAGGGTGGCTCAGGGGTAGCACAGTGCAGCAGGTGCTTAGGTTAGACGTGTAGCAGGGTGGCTCCAGTTTAGCACAGTGCAGCTAGTGCCTCATTTTTTGCACAGTGCGATGGGGGCTCAGTGGTTAGCAAGTGCAGAGGGGGGCTCATGATTAACAGTATAGCATGGGGGTTTTTGTGGTAGCATACTACATCAGTGGTTCATGATAAGCAAGTGAAAGGGGGCTAGTGGGTAACACTTTTGCTACAGGGGGCCAGGGTTAGCACTTTTTTGCCTTGTAGCACTGGATTACCAAATCGACTGAGGGCAACATCTACAAGGAGCTTGTGTGTTCTCCCCAAGTTTACATGGCTTCTTCGGGGGTGCTCCAATTTCCCCTCCCACCCCAAAAACATATGGTTTTTTTGATTTTAGATGTGCATTAATAAGTAGACGTCTCTGTACAGCGCTAAAATATGTTACTCCAAAAATTTATGAATAAAGCTAGTGTAATTCCCTATTCCACCCAAATTTTACGTTAGCGAGTTTTTTGGGGCAACTTTTTAACGGGTTTTCTTTTAAACCATTTGGGTAACCCGTGTTTTATGTCTCACCAATATCCTCTACTCAGGCCTCACAGCACCCTGGAAATGCGAGGTTGCTGAGACACTCTGAGACCCCTCAGCCAATGGATTTCCCCGTCTGAGAGCATCCTCTGGAACCGGCAAGGGCGAGGTCCTGGTACGTTGTAAAGGGGTTGCTTGGGCTCATGATTCATTCTTTGCCTTTCTGTCTTTCCATTTAGTATACCGGGGTACAACCCCTTTTTGACACTTTTTATAAACCCAAACTCAGTGGCCACTTCCGTTGACCATCCTGCTTGAAGCCTGGCAATCGGAGGTCGCTATCATTGTAAGGTGTCTTGGGCCCATGATATACAATGTGAACATGGGGAAAAGGGGGACGGTTTTCCCAAACCCCCAAATTACATTGTCCCCCAAATGTATTGGGCGATTCGGGAAAACAAAACCCGTGAGAATTTGCCATTAACTCCCTTTTTAGAATAGCAATTGTGCAAAAAGCCCGAAAAATGAACATTGGACGAGGGATCTAAAGGGGGGACGGGCATGTACCGCCTCTAAGGGGAGAGACGGGGGTTTACCGCCTTCAGGGGAGGGGACGGGGCCTTTACCCGCCTTAAAAGGGGGGGACGGGGCATTTACCCCTTACGGGAGGACGGGGCATTTACCGCCTTTTACGTAGGGGAGAGGGGCATGTACCCCCCTCCCCGGGGGGGAGAGGGGGGCATGTAACCCCCTCCACGGGGGAGAGGGGAATTTTTCCCCCCTCCAGGGGGGGAGAGGGGCATTTAAAAGCCTCCCCGGGGGGGGGGGAGGGGGGATTTAAAACCCCAAACCCCCCACCGGGGAGAGCGGGGAATTTAAAAAAAAACCGCCCCACAAAAAAAAGGGGCTTTTCCACCCTCCACTAACCATTTTTAAAACCCCCCCTTAAAAGTCCCCAGGACCCCTTTTCCGTCCCAAAAGGGGGAGAGCGGGGCATTTACCCCCTCCAAAAGGGGGGGGAGACGGGGCCCTTTAACCGCCTCCCCGGGGGGGAGACGGGGGTTTTTTAAAAAACCCCCTCCACGGGGGAGAGCGGGGTTTACCCCCTCCCCCCGGGGGAGACGGGGATTTTTTAAAAAAGCCCCCAGGGGGAGAACGGGATTACCCTCCCCCCCCGGGTGGGGGGGGACGGGGGATTACCCCCGCCCCCACGGGGAGGGAACGGGGCATTTACCCCCCCCCCCAAATAGAGACGGGGCATTTTTACCGTACGGGGGGGAGCGGGGTTTACCGCCCTTTAAGGGGGAGAAAGGGGCATTTACCGCCTCTACGGGGGGAAACGGGGCATTTAAAAGCCTCTCGGGGGAAGAACGGGACATTTACCCCCCCTCTAAAGGGGGAAGAGGGACTTTAAAAAAACCTCTACGGGGGGAGACGGGGGGATTTACCCCCCGGGGGGGCCCCTACAGGGAGAGACGGGGCAATTTTTCCGCCTCACAGGGGGGAGCGGGGGATTTATGCATCAAGGGGGAGACGGGCATTTATGCCCCCTACAGGGGGAGAGAGGGGGCCTTTTCCGGCCCCCAAGGGGGGAGAAGGGTTTACCGCCTACAGGGAGGACGGGCTTTTACCGCCCCACAGGGGAAACCCCCAAACCCCCCTCTAAAGGGGAAGACGGGGCATTTAAACCCCCCCCCTTTTTTTAAAGGGGAGAACGGGGGATTTACCCCCTTACAAAGGGGGGAGCGGGGAAATTTTAACCACCCCCCCTTTTCGGGGAGA
This sequence comes from Phyllomedusa bahiana, assembly GCA_025379985.1. Taxonomy (NCBI): domain Eukaryota; kingdom Metazoa; phylum Chordata; class Amphibia; order Anura; family Hylidae; genus Phyllomedusa; species Phyllomedusa bahiana. Next base: position 5,674 of record JAODAL010008953.1, read on the forward strand.
ACGGGCATTTTGCCCCAACAGGGGGAAAAACGGGGCGTTTATGCCTAAAGGGGAGAGACGGGGCATTTACTGCCCCAATGGGGGGGAGACGGGGGATTTATGCATTTAAAAAAATTAAGAAATTTTATGCTCATCCTGAACTTTCAACCAAGAGCTAAATATCCAGAACTTTTTGAAGTAGTGTAAGATACACATGTTGCCTCTCTCCTCCCCCCCCATCATGTAGAACAATAAGGAAGAGGCCGGACATTTGTATAAATGCTTCATTTAATTAGAACATTTGTAACAGTAAGAAATGAAATTGCTGAATATAGATTCACATATATAGAAAAATATTTATCAGAATTGATGTTCCTGCATCAGTAAAAACTACAGGGAAATAATAACAAAAAAACAACACGTCTCTATTGTTTGGGCCCGGCCCCTGTGTGGTGCTGCAGCACGTTCCACCAGGACCCGGACCCCTTATATCATTGTTATCACCAGAACAGTACATGAAATGCTACATTGTCAGTCCAGAGACCCCGCTGACGTCTCCAAGGAAAACCGGCTCAACCGATGCAGAACGGGGAGACGAGTACAAGACAGATGCGGATACGGGGGCTTTTTAAAGCGGTTACGTTGAGCGAATTTTCCCGGCCGGTGTAGGGTCTGTAAAAGGGCTCAATTCCTTCGGTCACTCCTTTTGCCCCCCGGAACCCGGGTGAGGGGTTATTTGTGGAGACATTATACACCCCATTCCCAAAGGCCCAAAATACCTGCCTTCCCGGGGGGGTTTGAAGCCACCAGGAGGTTTGTACTGAGTGGAGATCAGCTGCGCCTCCTCCATCCTCACCTTCCTATGGGCACCTGGGCTCTCTCTGCCCGTTGGTCGCTCTGATGGGATCCTGGACGCCGAAGCATCTGATGATCCCAAGAATGAACCAGTCCTGATGCCAGCGTTGTCTGTGCCCCGTCCCCTCCACAGTCACAAACCCCAACTCCTGGGTGACGGGTCAAGGTTTATTACACTCAATTGTGGAATGTATCCTATTAATAAGGCACAGCCTCCCCCCCCCCCCCCCATGGATCATCACCCACGCGTCCGATGTTCCGGGCGCCACCCACGGTTGTGGGGGCGGATCTGCTCCGCACACGTGGAGTGGACATTGGCTTCTTATACATGATTTGGGGCGGAATAACATTCATTTGTTGCATAGTATAATCTAAAAGCTCGTCTGATTGTCATTGACAGAGTTCGAGCGTGCCGCATTAATTCATGGGCCGCACCTTCATACAACCCTTATCCCGACTGTCCTGCTAGTGGTTCCTGCTGCGCCTACAAACAACCCTCCCCCCCAGTTGTCCTACTTATGGTCTCTGCTGCGCCATTATTCAACTCTACCTCCACTTGGCCTTCTTTTGGTCCCTACTGCGCCATTATGCAACCCTCCCCCTGATTGTCCTGCTTATGGTCCCTGCTGCGCCTTCATACAACCCTACCCCCTGGTTGTCCTAGTTATGGTCCATGGTGCATCTTCATACAACCCCCTCCCCCGGTTGTCCTGCTTATGGTCCCTGATGCACCATCATACAACCCCCTCCCCGATTGTCCTGCTTATGGTCCCTGCTGCACCGTCATACAACCCTCAAGGCCTCATGTCCCCCTATGATCTACAGCAGAGCCACCCTTCCTTCTTTCCGTCTCTGATGCTCCTGTTTTCGTGACTCCCCCTTTAAACCATCAGTTTAATCTCAATCTGGAAGCAGCAGCCGAACCGACTACAGAACCAGACATAGAAAACTTGAAGTTTAAGTAGATGAACATTCAGCGGCCTGATAGCACAGGGCGCTCATCATCCGCTCAGAGGAGGAACTGGGGCTTTAAATAATCATCTTTATTTCTCATAGATTAAAAAAAAAAAATGTACAAAAATTACAAACTCAAGTATTCCCTATGCCGGTCAGTCTAGGGCAGAGGTCTGCAGCGTCAGCTCTCCAGCTGTTGGGAAACTACAACTCCCATCATGCGTTTATATAATCTAGATCAGTGGGCATGATGGGAGATGTAGTTTCCCAATAGCTGGAGAGCCGATGTTGCAGACCCCATAGGGGTCAGTCTAGCGCAGGAGTCTGCAACGTCGGCTCTCCAGCTGTTGGGAAACTACAACTCCCATCATGCGTTTATATAATCTAGATCAGTAGGCATGATGGAAGTTGTAGTTTCCCAACAGCTGGAGAGCAGACGTTACAGACCCCTGCGCGAGACAGACCCCTATTGGGTCTGCAACGTCGGCCCTCCAGCAGTTGGGAAACTACAACTCCCATCCTGCATTTATATAATCTATATCAGTGGGCATGATGGGAGGTGTAGTTTCCCAACAGTTGGAGAGCAGACGTTACAGACCCCTGCGCTAGACTGACCCCTATGGGATCTGCAACGTCGGCCCTCCAGCTGTTGGGAAACTACAACTCCCATCATGATTTTATATCATCTATATCAGTGGGCACGATGGGAGGTGTAGTTTCCCCAACAGCTGGAGAGGCGACGTAGCAGACCCCTGGTCTAGGGTGACTATGGAGGATGTGTGGAATGTATAGAGCAGAGCTGCCGTGTCTCTGTATCACCTGCCTTCATGCGGAGAGGATGACATTGCAGCAGCACCTCCACATTGGAGCAGCAGCACGTACACCTTGAACGGTCGCTTCCTTTGGAATGTTCCCTAATGCTGCTGCGGCTTAAAGGGACGACTCCCTGGTCCGTTTCTCAGAGCCGACAGTGAGTGATGGCGTCGCGGGCGGACGCCTGGATAAGTGGCAGTGCCCTCGCTGCATCCATCAGCGGCGGCACACACGATTGTCTCACGCATGAACCCTCATTGGCACATTGAAAACAAACCAAAGCAACTTAAATCTGTACAATTCTCTTTTACAAAAAAAAAAACAAAAGAACTTATAAAATATATACAAATATTTTTCCTATAAAAATACAATCTAGGAACACGCAAGATGGCAAACGGGCTGCGGGTCCAACCATCGTCTCGCAGGCTCAGCGGAAGGCATAAATTAGCGAGAGCGAGACGTGTGCGGGGAAAGGGGGCTGCTTTTGGTCGCTACAGTTATGAATTGTGTCCTGAGAAAGGTTTGTAAAGTTTCTGTAACTTGAAACACTCAGCTTCATCAAATATAAAAAAAAAAAAAAAAAAACATGAAAAACTTAAATACAAAATCTACCCCTTGTGAGCGGCGCCACTCCTCCGCCGACAGCGGCTAATGCAGGGAAGCTGCAGCTCGTCGCCCCCCGCGGCCGACAAGGAGGAAAGGATGAGAAATACTGGCACGACGCCGGCAACAAAGCCGCTCGCTCAGAAGCCGTCGCTCTACGTCCACTTCAGCGACCGACCGAGACCTTCAGTCACCGAGTCTCGCTGTCGAGTTTCCACCTTGCAAAATGTCAGAAGCTCCTGTTCCCGGGATCCTCAGCGTCCCCCTCATGTAAGCAGTCCTGGGCGTGGAGGGTGGCGTTCGGGGCCATAGGGTTTTGTCTCTTTGATTGTCACCATCCCCCGGCTCGTGGCCTTATTCGTCGGTGTCCGGTTTCACGTCCAGCATGGCGTGGAGCTCCTCCGGCACGTATCCCAGGAGGCTCTGCAGGTCGCATACAAAGCGGTAGACGTAGCGCTTCCCGGCCGTCTTGTGAATTATGTTCTTGTCGTAGTAATAGCGCAGACCGCGGCTCAGCTTCTCGTAGTTCATTTTAGGCTTGTTTTTCCTCTTGCCCCAACGTCTGGCGACCTGGAAGAGAGAAGGACAAGTGTGAAGTGTCCGGTGGGTGGGAACAGCCCTGCAGGTGGTACAATGATGACATTACACTACCAGGTTTCAGATATAGAGATCTCATGTCTCGCTCCTGTCTGTCTGTCTGTCTGTGCCTCGCTCCTGTCTGTCTGTCTGTCTGTGCCACGCTCCAGTCTGTCTGTCTGTCTGTGCCACGCTCCAGTCTGTCTGTCTGTCTGTGCCACGCTCCAGTCTGTCTGTCTGTCTGTGCCACGCTCCAGTCTGTCTGTCTGTCTGTGCCACGCTCCAGTCTGTCTGTCTGTCTGTGCCACGCTCCAGTCTGTCTGTCTGTCTGCCTCGCTCATGTCTGTCTGTCTGTCTGCCTCGCTCATGTCTGTCTGTCTGTCTGTCTGTGCCACGCTCCAGTCTGTCTGTCTGTCTGTCTGTGCCACGCTCCAGTCTGTCTGTCTGTGCCACGCTCCAGTCTGTCTGTCTGTGCCACGCTCCAGTCTGTCTGTCTGTTGCCCGCTCCAGTCTGTCTGTCGTGCCACGCTCCAGTCTGTCTGTCTGCCCTGTCTGTGCACGCTCCAGTCTGTCTGTCTGTCTGTCGTGCCACGCTCCAGTCTGTCTGTCTGTCAGTCTGTGCCCCGCTCCTGTCTGTCTTTCTGTCTGTCTGTGACACGCTACAGCCTGTCTGTCTGTCTGTCTGTGCCACGCTCCAGTCTGTCTGTCTGTCTGTCTGTGCCACGCTCCAGTCTGTCTGTCTGTCTTTCTGTGCCACGCTCCAGTCTGAGTCTGTCTACCTCGCTCCAGTCTGTCTGTCTGTCTGTCTCCCTCCCTCCAGTCTGTCTGTCTGTCTGTCTGCCTCCCGTCTGTCTGTCTGTCTGTCTGTGCCACGCTCCTGTCTGTCTGTCTGTCTGTCTGTGCCACGCTCCAGTCTGTCTGTCTGTCTGTCTGTGCAACGCTCCTGTCTGTCTGCTGTCTGCCCTGTGCCACGCTCCATCTGTCTGTCTGTCTGTCTGGCCACGCTCCAGTCTGTCTGTCTGTGCCACTACCAGTCTGTCTGTCTAGTGCCACGCTCCAGTCTGTTCTGGTCTGTTGCCACGCTCCATTTCTGTCAGTCGTGCCACGCTCCAATCTTGTCTTGTTTCTGTCCCACGCTCCAGTCTGCCCTGTCGTGCCACGCTCCAGTCTGTCTGTCTGTGCCACGCTCCAGTCTGTCTGTCTGTGCCACGCTCCAGTCTGTCTGTCTGTGCCACGCTCCAGTCTGTCTGTCTGTGCCACGCTCCTGTCTGTCTGTCTGTGTCTCGCTCCTGTCTCGCTCTCTGTCTGTCTGTGTCTCTCTCTGTCTGTCTGTGTCTCTCTCTGTCTGTCTGTGTCTCTCTCTGTCTGTCTGTGTCTCTCTCTGTCTGTCTGTGTCTCTCTCTGTCTGTCTGTGTCTCTCTCTGTCTGTCTGTGTCTCTATCTGTCTGTCTGTGTCTCTCTCTGTCTGTCTGTCTGTCTGTCTGTGCCACGCTCCTGTCTGTCTGTCTGTCTCCCGTCTGTCTGTCCTGTCTGTCTGTCTGTCTCCCTGTCTGTCTGTCTGCCTCCCTGTCTGTCTGTCTGCCTCCCTGTCTGTCTGTCTGTCTGCCTCCCTGTCTGTCTGTCTGTCTCCCTCCCTCCCTGTCTGTCTGTCTGTCTGCCTCCCTGTCTGTCTGTCTGTCTGCCTCGCTCATGTCTGTCTGTCTCGCCATCTATGTATCTCTCTCTCTCTATAACGCATTGGAGTAAGAGTATTCTTAGGCTTAAAGGGGTTGTATCATTACATTAAATGGTCTTCAGAATAAGGGGACAGTGAAAACAAGCAACTTTGCAATTGGATGTCATTAGCAAAGCTGTCTGCCTTATCTTCGTTTTGTGTAATCACTGTTCCCCAGTGTCGGTCAGATCCCTCCTCCTTGCATTTTATTGGCTGACGGCTCTACTAATTTACATTCTGTCTGGCCCCCGGTCGTATTCAGGGGAGCGCGCATTCCTGCCTCTCTCACTCAGAATAAGGGGCTGGCAACATTTCACTCTGCACAGCCAGCAGCTGCACAGTAACACTGCAGCTGCTTCTACAATCAGATAACAGCAGAATTGTGCCTCGGTGCCTAATGCTCCTGCTTGTAAACATAGAAGGGAGACAGATCTGTGCTGTTCTGGATGAGTTTGTAGAAGACTGGATTCATTTGTAACAAACCTCCAGCTGTGAGAGGAGAAGAGATCTGTGCTCTGAGTTCATAGAAGACTGTCTAGACTGAATGCAGGGCTGTGGTATGTAAACAGCGCTTACAAAATAAGACTGCATAGGGAGAGGACAGTGACATGTGGACTCAGAGAGGGTGGGGGGACCACACTGACTCAGGAGCGAGCAGTGAAGGGGGGGATGATGTCAACCCCCTTCAGTTAAGAAACACCCAGCTGGGAGAGGAAGAAACGCCCCTAGATTTCAGGAACTGAGAAAATCAAGCTTCAAGAAAACAGACGAACTGATGAAGCGATAAATCCCCTTTAAGAATACTCCTAATTATTGTGTTGTCATTGCTCTATCGGAACTGGACTCGGGCTAATGCACTATTTTTTGTGTACATTATTCTCTATCCAAATGGCACCAATTTGTACTTCATTGGTTATGTGTATTTTGGATTGAGTTCTAGCTATTTACTCCTCCAACATTCACAAAATATTTGTTGACATCTATCCCTATTTGCCTTTATGTTTTTTCCCCCAGGTTTATATATTTTTTTCAATATAGTAGAAGGGAAACTATGGTTCTTTTTAGGGAAAGGGCGGCGAACCAGGCCGCTCTTCTCGGGGCAGCTACCCCATTTAGGTATTTTATGAGAGAGGTTTGTAAGGAAAGTTTTTTTTAGTGCTTTATTGTTTCTACGGTTCACATTTCTCTGTGATTTTGTTCAAACACCCCACCCCCCACACATTATATATATATCCAAAACAAGGGGGTTTGACCAAAATAATCTCAACGCGTTTCACCTCAAGTAAAGAGGGTCATCAGGGAAAAAAGGAATATAACTGACTACATGGAGATAGAGGGATGCAACAAAATAGTCTGATCAAGATGCACAACCTCATGTAATGCGCACAGCCATAAAGCACAAACAATGTCATCAGGATCAAGTAGTAGAAGTGATGATCAACTCCCGATACTCCAATACTTTCTAAAGACCAAATATGATAAAGGTGAGCACGGACTAGCTCCATGATGCACCTATGATATATCCTGCATCATAGATAGGATAGATTCTTTACTGTAAGAGCAGTGACACTATGGAGCTCACTGATACAAGAGATTGTAATGGTGGATTCTTTACTGTAAGAGCGGTGAAACCATGGAGCTCGCTGATACAAGAGGTTCTGATGGTGGATTCTTTGCTGTAAGAGCGGTGACACCATGGAGCTCGCTGATACAAGAGGTTGTGATGGTGGATTGTTTACTGTAAGAGTGGAGACACTATGGAGCTCGGGGCCACAAGAGGTTGTGGAGGTGGATTCATTGCACAAGTACATGAAGGGCTGGGATGACTCAGGTTATAGGGACTGGATTCTGGTGATCGGACATTGATCCAGGGATTTCTTCTACCAGATTTGGAGTCGGGAGGGAGTATTTCCTCTTGTATAGGACAATTGGTCTCCTTCATGGGGGTTTTGTCTTCCTCTGGATCAACACTGTAGGGTTCTAGGTTGGACTCAATGGACCTGTGTCTTTTTCTAACCTTACCTACTATATTACTATGAGTTTCGGCCACTTACCTCATCTGGGTCGGAGAGTTTGAACTCCCAGCCGTCTCCCGTCCAGCTGATGAAGGACTGGCATGACTTGTCTGTTAGTAGCTCTAAAAGGAACTGCCAGAGTTGGATGGGTCCACTGCCTGGAGGAGAAGAGAGGAACAGTGAGACCCGCGTGCAGAAAACCTCCAAGATACGGGCAGATATTGAGAATATAAAGACATGAAACTTGAAGTTTTAAGGTTTCCAAAAATGACAGCAGTAGGTGGCTGCCATTCCCGTTCCTGCACAAGGACAACGAGGTATCAGGTCAGTGTGGAGGACTAAAGGAGCGGGAACGGCCATTACTTTCTGCTGTCATTTTTGGAAAACAAAGAAACGAGATTTTTTTTTATTACTAATAAGAATAAAAATATTTAAAGTCTTTATTAAAAAAAAAAAAAAGTTTTGTCCCCCTAATGTGGAGACGGTCATGTGACATATTTCGGGGCTTGAGGGTGGTGCTGACAGCTGCCGAAGTCCTGGGGTAGCTGAGCTCCAACAGCAAACAAGTCTATCAGTACAGTAAAGTCGGACTCTGCATATACACTGGGACACTCTGCACAGGACGTAAAGGACCATGTGCATCAGTCCAGGAATTAAGCCATGGGATCATGTAAAACCATCTTTCAGGTCCAGCAGAGGAAATTTCTGGTCACTTCCGCCTCATCTCTGTTCTCTCATTCCCGTTCTGTGGACCCGCTACATAAGAACCTCTGCCACATCTCTTCTCTCATGCCCATTCTCTTGGCTCGCTATCAGAACCAACACCACAGCTCTGTTCTCTCAAGGTGCCTATTTTGTGGATCCTCTCCATCAATACCCCCATCACATCTGTTTTCTCAAGGTCCCAGTTCTGTGGACACCATCAGAACCTCTGCCACATCTCTGTTCCTCCATGCCCTTTCTGTGGACCCTCTATCACATCTGTTCTCTCATGCCCAGTCCATGGACCCTCTACCACATCTCTGTTCTCTCATGCCCAGTCCATGGACTCTCTACCACATCTCAGTTCTCTCATGCCCATTCTGAGGACCCTCCATCACATTTCTGTTCTCTCATGCCCATTCCGTGGACCCTCTATCACATCTATTCTCTCATGCCCATTCTGAGACCCACAATCACATCTTTCTCAGCCATTCGGACCCTCTATCACATCTGTTCCAGCCCATTCGTGGACCCCACACATTCTATTCTCATGCCCATTCTGAGACCTCCATCACATTCTTCTCTGCCCATTCCGGGACCCTTATCACATCTGTTCTCTCATCCAGCCAGGACTCTCTACCACATCCAGTCTCTCATGCCCATTCCGTGACCCTCTATCAATCCTATTCCCATGCCATCTGAGGACCTCCATCACATTCTTCTCTCATCCCTTCCGTGGCCCTCATCACATCTGTCTCATCCCATTCCGTGACCCTCTATCACACTTCTCTCATGCCCAGCCATGGACCCTACCACATCTCCTTCTCTCAGCCATCCGTGACCCTCTTCAATCTTGTCTCTCAGACCATCCGTGGACCCTCATCACACTCTTCATGCCCTCGGACCACTCATCACATCTCAGTTCTCTCACATGCCCATTTGTGGACCCCATCAATACCACATCATCTGTTTTCATGCCATTCTCGTTGACCCATCATAACCACATCTCTGTTCTCCATGCCCATTCTGTGGACCCTCATAAAACACACATCTCTGTTCTCTCATGCCCACTTACACCTAGACCTCTATCACTCTCTGTTCTCTCAAACCCATTCCGTGGACCCACTCTCACATATATTTTCTCTCACGCCCATTCCGTTGACCCTCTATCACATCTCTGTTCTCTCATGCCCATTCCGTGGACCCTCTATCACATCTGTTCTCATGCCCATTCCGTGGACCCTCTATCACATCTGTTCTCTCATGCCCAGTCCATGGACTCTCTACCACATCTCTGTTCTCTCATGCCCATTCCGTGGACCCTCTACCACATCTCAGTTCTCTCATGCCCATTCTGTGGACCCTCTATCACATCTCTGTTCTCTCATGCCCATTCTGTGGACCCTCTACCACATCTCTGGTCTCTCATGCTCATTCTGTGGACCCGCTCCATAAGAACTGGTGCCACATCTCTGTGCTCACATGGTGCCTTTTCTGTGGACCAGCTCCACCAAAACCTGTGCCTCTCTCAAGGTGCCCATTGCGTGGACCCTCTATCAGAACCACCACCACATCTCCCACTAGAGAACCCAACGAATCAGAACAACATACGAACTGAAAACCGGAGAAGATTTGTCACATAATGGAATGATCCAGGGACCTCTCGGTGGCCGTGATGCCTTTGGGGCTTAGATAAATAACAAGAAGCTCCGGACACATTGATGCTGGCAACAGAGTCTTCTCATGCTCAAACCGACAACTCCTCCAACTCCAAAGCCTCTGGGACCGAGGGAACGAACGCCAGAGATAATCCCCGATTGTGAGCGCCAGTAACACGATGACATCACAGTCACGGCCCCACTTGGGCAGAACAATGCGTCTACTGACTACGGCGGCCATGAGCATCTCCTCGCTTCATTACTACAACATGTGACTGCTCCATGGACGGGGCCGGATTCCAGAGCCATGGTGGTGGTAACTGACTGGAAAGTCCCCGAGCATAGGGCTTGATAAGAGCACGCTTGTGTCCCCCGCTGCAACCCCATGACCCCTAACCTGAAGAGGGTTCAAAGACACCCCGCAGTCAATGGGACTCACATGCTATCAGCGCACACAATGCCGCCTCTGTCCCAGACCGCAGCCGGGCACGGCCGCCTCATGGGCGCAGTCACATGATAGGAATGCGCTGGCCTCACCGGGGAAAAATGTCTCCCCAATCTGGGAGAAAAGGGAACCCTGATACTAAAAATACAGATCCCAGACAGACCCCTCTTCTGTGCCCATCTGGGGGCCACTGTCTGGACTGCAGCTGCATAATGGCCGCCTTATCATGGACCCAAACACTGGGAGCTTTAATGGAGCGGCTGAGAACAGATTGAGCAGAATTCAGGCCGCGCCGCATCCAGAATTCACAATCCGGAGGCCGATACGAGAGCGAACTGGAATGAATCGTGACCTGTGCACACTTTTGGCTCCGGCCCTCAGGCCACAGCTGTGAGCGCAGCGACCGCAAGTCCCCGGGGCGCTGGGAGGAAGGCACGTTCCCAGGCTCAGCAGAAAAGGTTTCTTCATCCGTCCGCTCCCACCGGCGGCGCGCACCCGGGCTCCCAACGGCGGCGCGCACCCGGGCTCCCAACGGCGCCGCGCACCCGGGCTCCCAACGGCGCCGCGCACCCGGGCTCCCAACGGCGCCGCGCACCCGGCTCCCAACGCCCGCCCACCCGGCTCCCACGGGCGCCGCCCACCCGGGCTCCACCGCGCCGCCCACCCGGGCTCCCACCGGCGCCGCGCACCCGGGCTCCCACCCGCGCCGCGCACCCGGGCTCCCAACGGCGCCGCGCACCCGGGCTCCCAACAGCGCCGCGCACCCGGGCTCCCAACAGCGCCGCGCACCCGGGCTCCCAACAGCGCCGCGCACCCGGGCTCCCAACAGCGCCGCGCACCCGGGCTCCACAGCTTTGCTTTAGCAGCAAATTGTAATATTAATAGGAAACGTAGAACCGTCCTGGATCTGCACAAGAGAGTCCTCCTCCTGCTGGGATCATGGGATGAGGCCGAGGCGCGAGCCTGGGACAGCGGACGGCCATACGAGCCACCGGCACCACCAGGCTGGATGTAAACACCATGTCCAAATGTTCTCCGCCATCTGCTGAGAGGACTCACAGAGCCGCCGCCGCCCGGGGAGGACGTCCACTGTGTACATACTTGTGGCCGGGAGAGTAGATGGATGTATAGTTTGTGTATCTCTGCTGAGATTGTTTAGGAAAAGATTGGTAACTTGTGTGGTCAGAGCCCGGGGAGGAGGAGGGACCCTCAGTAGTTACTGCAGAGGAGGCCACAGTATAGGTGTCTGCTATAATGGTGGACGCTCAGAGAAGGGGTCAGGCAGCGAGGGATGTAAGACACAGAAACCAGGAGGATATGTTGATGCGGTAAAGAGGACGGCATGGCGGTATAAGAATGCTCCCTACACACAGGGGACAGCATGGCGGCACATGAACGCTCCCAACATATGGGGTACAGCATGGCGGCACATGAACGCTCGTAACACACAGGGGACAGCATGGCGGTATATGAATGCTCCCTACACCTCACACACAGGACAGCATGGTGGCATATGAATGCTCGTAACACACAGGGGACAGCATGGCGGTATACAAATGTTCCCTACACACATGGGACAGCATGGCGGCACAAGAACGCTCCCTACACCATCTTCAGCAGCCAATCAGAAGAGGGCTCCCTGAGGACCATGAACACATAGCGGGGCCCGTCCTCCGCTGCGGTTCTGCTTCGTGACTGCGCCTCTCGTGCGCTCTCCATGGCTAACACCTCTCAGCTCCATTCGGGTCTCAGCGCCTCAGATGCTATCACCTCGGTCACACAGAAGGTGTGAATGTGATAACGGAAAAAACCTTCCAGCTGCCTCTGATGTCGTCTGAGACGAGGCTTCAGGTTTCCTTATCAGAGGCAGAGATCATGACCCACTTGGAGAAGCTGCAGTGAGGAGGGTGCTGCGCCCCCCGCCGCCCACACACTGCCAGGCAGCCTGCACCTCATCAGCCATACCAGCTGGAATTACAGGCATTCAATCAGTGCGCAGATTAAGCAGGTTGCCGTGCAGCGGGGGCGCCAGCACATGGGGCTCATACATGCTGCACAGCAACCTGCTTCATCAACCCCCGACGCGCCCCAGTGGCACAACCAGCCCCCGACGCGCCCCAGTGGCACAACCAGCCCCCGACGCGCCCCCGGCGGCACAACCAGCCCCCAACGCGCGCCCGCTGCACAGCCGGACCCCGACGCGCCCCCGCTTCACAACCAGCCCCCGACGCGTCCCCGGCGGCACAACCAGCCCCCGACGCGCCCCCGGCGGCACAACCAGCCCCCAACGCGCCCCCGGCGGCACAACCAGCCCCCGACGCGCCCCCGGCGGCACAACCAGCCCCCAACGCGCGCCCGCTGCACAGCCGGACCCCGACGCGCCCCCGCGGCACAACCAGCCCCCGGCGGCACAACCAGCCCCCGACGCGCCCCCGGCGGCACAACCAGCCCCCGGCGCCACCACGGCACAACCAGCCCCCGACGCGCCCCCGGCGGCACAACCAGCCCTCGACGGCACAACCAGCCTCCAACGCGCCCCGGCTGCACAACCAAACCCCTGGCTGCACAGCCAGCCCCGCTACCCCAATGTAAACTCTGAGTTGTACCTGTGTATCCGGCCAGGGCAGCAGCAGGAATGACAGGCTTGTCCTTATTGAGGTCAGCACGGTCCCGCACATAGTCCTTGAAGGTGCCCTTGGGCTTGTGGTTGGGCAGGGCAGCCGGATAGTCCTCTGAGTCGAAGCTGTCATAGGAGGGAACACGCTGCAGGCTGTTGAAAGATGACTGGCTGCTCCAGGACTGGGTGAGACGGTCGCAGCTGTCGTGACTCTCGATGCTTTCGAATGACTCCTGTCCCCCGAGCTTACCTGTCCGGGAGTGGAGACAAACACAAGTATAAGCATCAGGGGAGCCGCCGCGGCCGGAGACAGAAGCGGGACTTGTCTCTAAAATAGTCAATTACTTCAGGTCACTCACAGAGCAGCAACAGAGGAGGAACGTAAAGCTCCTCCATGCACTCTATAGATGAGCTCGGGAGGGGCTGCCAACACTGCACCCTCTATAGCTACTCCCCAGACTGACCTATTCCATGCACTGTACAGAGATGGCCACTGTTCACACCAGTCCCTGACCCCAATAGGTCTCATAACAGCTTGTCTCTATTTCAGACACAAGAGGGTCCATTCTCACAAGAAGCAGAGGAGCAGCACGGGAGGAAACCCACAAAAATAGAGAGAGCATGCAAACTCTAGACAGACACACGAGGGTCCATTCTCACAGGAAGCAGAGGTGCAGCACGGGAGGAAACCCACAAAAACACAAGGAGAACATGCACACTCCACACAGACACAAGAGGGTCCAGTCTCACAGGAAGCGGAGGTGCAGCACGGGAGGAAACCCACAAAAATAGAGAGAGCATGCAAACTCCACACAGACACACGAGGGTCCATTCTCACAGGAAGCAGAGGTGCAGCACGGGAGGAAACCCACAAAAACACAAGGAGAACATGCAAACTCCACACAGACACACGAGGGTCCATTCTCACAGGAAGCAGAGGAGCAGCACGGGAGGAAACCCACAAAAACACAAGGAGAACATGGAAACTCCACACAGACACAAGAGGGTCCATTCTCACAGGAAGCAGAGGAGCAGCACGGGAGGAAACCCACATAAATAGAGAGACCAGGCAAACTCCACACAGACACAAGAGGGTCCATTCTCACAGGAAGCTGAGGTGCAGCACGGGAGGAAACCCACAAAAATAGAGAGAGCATGCAAACTCCACACAGACACAAGAGGGTCCATTCTCACAGGAAGCGGAGGTGCAGCACGAGAGGAAACCCAAAAAGATGAAGATGGGGGAAGCTCCTGCTGCAGACAGAGGTTGCCCTCTCACAGCAAGTCTAGTGTGTCACCTGGCAGAAGCCCAAAGCTTCCTCGGCTGAACGCGTCCCCACGCACATGTTATCTGGGGACACCACCTCCTGCTTGATAGTGAAGTAGTCTCCCTGGAGCGAGTCGGACGGTAGGGGGTCTCGCAGGAGTGGGGAGGGGTATTCGGTCTCGTATTTCAGAGACAAGAGCTCCTCTGAGCTGATGGGGTGCAGGGTCTGGTAGGATTCGGTGATGAAGCTGGGCTCGGAGAACTCGGATGGTGGCACACACTGTGGGTGCTCGATGCCGTAACCTGCAACAGAGATTATTTCTGCCAATGAGCTGCGGGTGACTTGTATGGAGTCCAATCTCAGGATACATACAGTGACACTGATACAGCACAGCAAGCATTGGAGATACATGTATACACCTGCGAGGGGAGAGGCTCCCGCCGCAGACGGGGAAGAAGGGGGCGAGAGGCTCCCGCCGCAGACGGGGAAGAAGGGGCGAGAGGCACCCGCCGCAGACGGGGAAGAAGGGGAGAGCGAGAGGCTCCCGCCGCAGACGGGGAAGAAGGGGGGCGAGAGGCTCCCGCCAGCGACGGGGAAGAAGGGGCGAGAGGCTCCCGCCGCAGACGGGGAAGAAGGGGGCGAGAGGCTCCCGCCGCAGACGGGGAAGAAGGGGGGCGAGAGGCTCCCGCCGCAGACGGGGAAGAAGGTGGGGGCGAGAGCTCCCGCCGCAGACGTGGCGAGAGGCTCCCGCCGCAGACGGGCGAGAGGCTCCCGCCGCAGACGGGCGAGAGGCTCCCGCCGCAGACGGGCGAGAGGCTCCCGCCGCAGACGGGAATGAAGGGCGAGAGGCCCCGCCGCAGACGGGGAAGAAGGGGGAGAGCCCCCGCCGCAGACGGGGAAAAGGGGGAGAGGCCCCCGCCGCAGACGGGGAAGAAGGGGGAGAGGCCCCCGCCGCAGACGGGGAAGAAGGGGGAGAGGCCCCCGCCGCAGACGGGGAAGAAGGGGGAGAGGCCCCCGCCGCAGACGGGGAAGAAGGGGGAGAGGCCCCCGCCGCAGACGGGGAAGATGGGGGAGAGGCTCCCGCCGCAGACGGGGAAGATGGGGGTGAGGCTCCCGCCGCGGACGGGGAAGAGGGGGGAGAGGCTTCTGTGTAGACAGGGAAGAGGGGGGAGAGGCTCCCGCCGCAGACAGGGAAGAGGGGGGAGAGGCTCCTGTGTAGACAGAGAAGAGGCTCCTGAAAGCTGCACTGCGGTTCAGTCTATAAAACCATGATGGGCACTACATGTACTTATTCCCATTCACTATGAGGTAACCTATGACATCCCAACTTTTTGAACGAGCAAAGAGGGACACGTCTGCTTCATGGTGTAAAACATCTCGCCTTTCCTGCCTATCAACAAGCTTGAATAATTTAAATTTACATAACAGGTAGGGACAAGTAGGGACTGTCCCTCCAATAGAGGGACACGCGGAGGTCTGCCTGTGACTGCAGCGGCCAAACCCCAACTAACCCAGAGGGTCGGCCTTCAGACCCGCTCCTGTAATACTCACTGATGAAGTAGTCGGAGGTGTATCTGGACTCGGGGTACGCCGGGGCCAGCTCATTGGTTTGGTACAGTTTGGAGTCTTCTGGGCCAAATGGTGGAGGGGGGGGGGGGGGGGGGAGAGAAAGAAAAAAAATCGTATTAGTGGCAGCTGCGAACACAATGAAGCAAAACCTCTGCTCAGACAGGCAGGACATGGGCTCGAATACGGCACGTGTAGATCGGAGCCCAAACGCTCCCCACAGCAGCGCACATACGTTACCTTTCTGTAAGATTTCTAAGTGTTCCCATAAGATGTCTCCGACAAAATCCGGTGCCAATTCCAGGAAGCAGTCCTTCCCGAGGGCGCACAGCGCTGCCCCGCTCATGCGAAACCTCTGGAAGTCGACCCCCTTCAAGGTGAACTCGTTCACGGCCCACGACACCCAGTCCCGGACGTGAGCGTCCGTCCATTCTCGAGGGTCTGGTTAGAGAGACGGATACAATGAGCGGCCGGTCACACACCCCCCCCCAGTCTCCCCCCTCCGGGATAAAGGTCTCACCGATGGGAATGCCCAGACGCTGCTGCTCCTTGGCGAAGCCGCTGAAGGTGGCCCTGAGGGCCTGGGACATCATCTCCTTACTGCTGGGGGTCAGGAGGGGCACGTCCGCGCACTCCATATCTGCAAGAGAGGCACACGGGTTACCACAACACGTCAGGAATATCCTGCATCAATCACCTTACACGTGGCCAACATATAAAACCTCTGCTTGCTGTCAGTGAAAACCTGCACAACTGAATACTTCTCATAGCTGAGGGTTTGCTACAATTATATCCACTCTGGACAATCCTCTGCATGTGAGCAGCACAAACTGCCCCTTACACCAGAAATTTGCTACATTGTATCGATGCAGGTAAGGCTACGTTATCAACTTCCTCCCGGGTATCTGTTGGGGTACCATGAAAAGGGCACCCCAATGGATACCGGGACGCAGCCACTGCGGCAACATAGAATTGATGGGCCCTATGTTTCCTCCGTTTCCCACACTAGCATGGAAGACCACATCCTTGAGTCCTGCAGGGAAGCGAGCATAGCCCATAGAGGACTGCACTTGTTCTATTAATGTCTATGGGTCTGGCAACGGATATGTTCAGGCTAGGCTCACACTATGTTACCTACTATGATGGAGGTATCCATTAGGGTAACCTCGATCGTAGTACATATAGTGTAAACCTAGGCTAAAATGTATCAGTATAGAGTCCAGAGACTGTAAAAGGGGTTTTATCATAAAGGCATTTCATGTCTGGTTTGTCCTGCTTCAGCTTTCAGTGCGTTCAAAGGGGGCTGTGTAAGATTTGTTTGAACTGCATATCATGTGACCCGAGCAGGCTTGACATCGCTGTGCCTTTCCCCACAGTGTGCTCACTCGAGTCAAACAAAGGTCTATTTATGTAAAGAGATGCGAGTAGCTACAATGTAGCTGAGTGGTCAGCAGTTCTGCCTTTCAGCAAAGGATTCCTAGGTTCAAATCCCTGCAGGAACAAAATGTGGATTTGCACATACCCGATTGAGGTTTCTTTTTATTTATTTGCACTGTTTCACTAATTACTAAGAAAAACAGAGGATGGGAGTAGAATGACAGCACCTGGGGTTGAACACTCGCTCAGCAGCAAGTGTGTGTGATTACTAAGGAGTACAGAGGACATGAGTAGAATGAAAGCACCTGGGGTTGAACACGCTCAGCAGTGAGTGTGTATGATTACTAAGGAGCACAGAGGACGGGAGTAGAATGAGAGCACCTGGGGTTGAACACTTGCTCAGCATCGAGTGTGTGTGATTACTAAGGAGTACAGAGGACAGGAGTAGAATGAAAGCACCTGAGGTTGAACACGCTCAGCAGTGAGTGTGTGTGATTACTAAGGAGTACAGCGGACGGGAGTAGAATGACAGTACCTGGGGTAGAACACTCGCTCAGCAGTGAGTGTGTGTGATTACTAGGCAGGGAATAGGCTGACAGTAGGAGAGGTGATGTCTGAACATCTGCGGTCAGATGAGTGTGGGGGTTTTTCTAAGGATAAAGAGGAGGGAGTAGAATGACAAAACCGGGGGTTGAAACTCGCTCAGCACAGTGTTTTGATTACAAAGGGGAGTAAGAGGAAACGGGGAGTAAAATGACACACAGGGGGGTTGAACACTTGCTCAGCAGTGAGTGGGGATTACTAAGGAGTAAAGAAAAGGGGGATTGAATGAAGCCCGGGGGGTAGAAACCGTCAGCTGAGGTGTTGATTCAGGCGGGGAATATGACAGTAGGAGAGGGTGTCAAAAAACTCTGCGGTCAAAAACTGAGGAGCTCTCAACACTGGTCGTATCCCCTGGAGATGAGCCGTACACTATGAGTCACTAAGGGAGCAGCTAAACGAAAATGGTGCAGAATTTTTAATAATGATGAAAATGTTTATTTAATTTGCAAGTTTCCCACGTTCATCGTATTTCCTGGCAAAACCCCTTTAAGCTTACATAAACCTATCAACTGTAACAAACCCTCAGCTGACCGCCATTCACCGACTGCTAGCAGAGGTCTTGAATCCCAAAGTACAACACATGTTCCTGAATGATTGATTATACAGCGATGACGCTTTCGTTGCTGAACCTTTCGTAGAATTGTTGTTTGTAACCGGATGAGAACATTTTGTAGGGGACACAAGAGGTCGGCGAGGAGCGTCCCCCCCTCCGGTCCTGTGCACCATGTGGGAACAAGCGATGGGATCGAGGCCTCGGTGACGCTTCTAATAACATTCCGACTCCTTCCAGGAACAGTCGGCTGTCACCGCTCCCGGCTGCCAAATACCGAGCGGCTTCTCCACAGACAAACCCGGATACACTCCCAGCAACAAATGGTGTGCCAAATCTGAAGCTGCACATCCTGACACCGCGCCGCACAGGGGCCCAAGGACGCCGCCGCACAGGGGGCCCAAAGACGCCGCCGCGCCGCACAGGGGGACCAAAGACGCCGCCGCGCCGCACAGGGGGACCAAAGACGCCGCCGCGCCGCACAGGGGCCCAAGGACGCCGGCGCGCCGCACAGGGGCCCTAGGACGCCGCCGCGCCGCACAGGGGCCCTAGGACGCCGCGCGCCGCACAGGGGCCCAAGGACGCCGCCGCGCCGCACAGGGGCTCAAGGACGCCCCGCGCCGCAAGGGGCCCAAGGACACCGCCGCGCCGCACAGGGCCCAAGGACACTGCCACGCCGCACAGGGGCCCAAGGACACCGCCGCACAGGGGCCCTAGGACGCCGCCGCACAGGGGCCCAAGGACACCGCCGCACAGGGGCCCAAGGACGCCGCCGCGCCGCACAGGGGGCCCAAAGACGCCGCCACGCAGGGGCCCAAAGACACCGCCACACAGGGGCCCAAGGACGCCGCTGCGCCGCACAGGGGGCCCAAGGACGCCGCCACCCGGGGCATCCGGACTCCACAGGGTTAATCCCCAGTGACTCACCCCCGCAGCCGATCATTGCTGGGACAGCAGTAAATTCCACAATTTATGGATCCTGTGTAAAAGGCGCAGAACGTGTAACAATCTGATCCGGAAAGATGATGCGTTACCGGTCACCGACACAATGGACCCGATCTATAGGAAGCTCTGCTGTCGGCTGCAAATATCAGTGACATGAGCAGCAAAACAAATGGACAACTCTTCTCATCATTGCTGATGATGCTGGTTCAGGGATAGTTGTTCAGAGCAGCTCAGAATAACAATATACACAGGAGCCCCCATATAAACATATGGGACATCACCCCAATCACCTATGAGGGCAATGAACCTCAGCAAGTCTCTGCTCCGGCACAAGAGACTCCGGTCCAGCTGTGACACTACAACTCCCAGCAATTCCCTGACAGTAATTAACCCCCCTCCCATATAAACATATGGGACATCACCCCAATCACCTATGAGAGCAAGGAACCTCAGCAATTCTCTGCTCCGGCACAAGAGACTCCGGTCCAGCTGTGACACTACAACCCCCAGCATTCCTCAACACTTATCAGCCCCTATAGAAAAACATGAGACCTCACCCCGATTGCCTGAGAGAGCAATGAACCTCAGCAATTCTCTGCTCCAGCACAGGAGGCACCGGTCCAGCTGTGGCACTACAACTCCCAGCAATTCCCTGACTGTAGTCGTCCCCCAAAACCAATCATGCTACAGGCTCGACTTCAAGTCCAATTTGGTAACAGCGCACAGAATCTGCGCATCAGTCCACGCTATGTACAGGTCAGATAAGGGTAAAAAAAAAAAAACAGCAGGCACTTTAAAGGCTTATAATAGTGCGGAGCGTTATAAGAGGAGTGTCTGACGCCGTTGGAGAAAGGCGACAAGCAGAAGAGATCGGGGCTGAAGCGGCCGATAACAGGGAGCAATGCACTGTATCCGTCCGTCAGAGGCCGGGGCACGGCTCCGGATCGCAGTGACTCAGTCTGTGGAGCCTCCAGGGGCACATTTTACCATCATGAACGTGGCACCGAGCGAGCGCTGCCCCAGGAATGTTCCTCTGTCCTTATTTACCCCCGAAACCGTTCTGAACGAGGCTCAAGGACAAGAGCCCTGCCATGTGTGAAGGATGATGAAGAACGGAGCGACCTGAGGAATAAGTCGCCGACTACAGCGCCTCCCTCCAAACCTGTGAGGAGTCATAATAAGCAGCGCGAGCCGACGTCTGATCCACAGACCAGAGCTTCACCTCCAGTAACCCCGAACCCTGGTGCACAATTTTGGGGGATCAGTCATCTCCGCCTTTACTTTCCCATCTGTCACATGACTACTGGGCTGGGGGAGTGGGACAACGGGTGAGAGACGCTGCGGCACAGGGGTGTGAGGTGTTGCCTCCATTATGGGTGTGATACAGTCACTTTCTGTTTTAACATCACATCAGTTTCAAGATCTGCGCTTGATGTCAGTGAACAGAAAGTGCTGCCGACACCCAGAGGTGCATTATATACAGTCGACAACTCTTTACATAGCTGCCACCGTCACAATCCGCGCACCCGGGTCTTGTTGGGGCTGTTCACACAATGGATCTGGATGCTTATTTTTCAGCGTCCAAATCAGCTTCAAGTACTCAAACACGACTTATATGCAGCAGTTTTCAGACGAGTTTCTGACCAAGACTTGATGAGGTTTACAAAGTGTTTTTTCCACACAGTTTTCTTTCTGAAACACCCAGACAACTTACTTACTAGGGGAGTTTTCGGGCGCGGATCCGCATCCCAAACTGCACCAGACTTGTGGGCGAGTTTTAAGCTCTCCATCGATTCCTATGGCATTTTACTCTTGGAAATCCTAGTGAGCAGTAAACTTAATTGCAGCAGCCAGTGTCAAGCAGCAGCTGCCAAGGCAAATAGGATTATGGGGTGCATTAAAAGGGGCAGAGAGGCCACGATGAGAACACCATTCTCCCATTATACAAGTCACCGGTCAGTTGGTGACAGTTTTGGGCAGCAGTTCACAGGAAAGACATTGTAGAGCTTGAACAGCTTCAAAGCCAGCAATGAATTTAATAATAGGATTGGGAGGACTGCAATATCCAGAAAGATCAGCAAGATTAGGGTTATTTAGTTTAGAGAAAATGCAGCTTCAGGGGGACATAATAAATGTGTTTAAATAGGTCAATATAGAGATCTCCACGAAGATCTATTTATACTCCGGACTGTATCCAAAACAAGGAGGTGTCCTCTACGCCTGAGGAAAGAAGGTTTCTACATAAACATAGAAAGGGAATCTTTACGGTAAGAGCAGTGAGACTGTGGAACTCTCTGTCAGAGGAACTTGTAAGGGTGAATTCACCAACAGAGTTCAAAAAGCGTCTGGATACATTTCTAGATGTAATAATATAACAAGTTATAGTGACCAGGATTCTGGAGAAGGGTCTGGATACATTTCTAGATGTAATAATATAACAAGTTATAGTGACCAGATTCTAGAGAAGGGTCTGGATCCATTTCTAGATGTAATATATAAACGTTATAGTGACCGTGATTCTGGAGAAGGGTCTGGATACATTTCTAGATGTAATAATATAAGGTTATAGTGACCGGGATTCTGGAGAAGGGTCTGGATACATTTCTATAGTGTAATAATAGAACAAGTTATAGTGACCGGGATTCTGGAGAAGGTCTGGATACATTTCTAGATGTAATAATAGAAACAAGTTATAGTGACCGGATTCTGGAGAAGGGTCTGGATACATTTCTAGATGTAATAATAGAACAAGTTATAGTGACCGGGATTCTGGAGAAGGGTCTGGATACATTTCATAGTGTAATAATATAACAAGTTATAGTGACCCGGATTCTGGAGAAGGGTCTGGAAACATTTCTAGTAGTGTAATAATAAACAAGTTATAGTGACCGAGATTCTGGAGAAGGGTCTGGATCCATTTCTAATGTAATAATAAAAAAGTTATGTACCGGGTTTCGGGAGAAGGGTCTGGAACTTCTAATGTAATAATTAACAATTAAATGACCGGGATTCTGGAAAAGGGGTCGGGAACATTTCAAGAATAATAGAACAGTTATAGTGACCGGATTCTGGAAAGGGTCTGATACTTCTAAGAAAAATAAAGGGTTAAGGACCGGGTTTTCGGGAAAGGGTTTCCGGATACTTTTCAGATGTAATAATAAAAAAATAAAATGACCGGGATTCTGGAAAGGTCTGGATACATTTCTAATGTAATAATAAAAAAAGTTTAGTGACCGGGATTCGGGAAAAGGGGTTTGGATACATTTCAGATGTAATAAAAAAAAAAGGTTATAGGACCGGGATTCTGGAAAAGGGGCCCGGGATACTTTCTAGATGTAAAATAAACCAATTTTATAGGACGGGATTCTGGAGGGGGGTTTGGATACTTTTCTAGATTAATAAAACAATTTAAATGAGGGGATTTTGGGGAAGGGTCTGGATACATTTCTAGATGTAAAAATAAACAATTAAAGTGACCGGATTCTGGAAAAGGTCTGGAACATTTCAGATGTAATAAAAAAAAGTTATAGGGACCGGGTTCGGAAAAGGGGTCGGGAATTTTAATGTAATAAAAACAATTATAGTGACCAGGATTCTGTAGAAGGGTCTCTGATCCAGAGATCTATTCCGATTTGTAGATCGGATTCATGAAGGAATTTTTTTCCCCTAAAGAGGACAATTGCTTTTACCTCTTGGGGGTTTTTTGCTTCCTCGGGATCAACACCTTAGCACAACAGGCTGAACTGGAGGGACTTTTTGTTTTTTTCAGCCTTACAAACTAATGAAACTTATTCTATTCAAGCTTATTATTGACCTCTGGAAACAGCACTAAAATAAGCAAATAAAACATGTGTAAACATCACATTGTGTGAAGTATGATGCGCAGGGGCGTCGCTAGGCAGAATCATTCGGGGCCCGAGCCCCGAATGAATCCGCCTGTGCCCCGAGTTTCGGCGGCTCCAGGTCGCTGCCGTGGCCTGGAACGCTCCGGGTGCGGGCGGCCCCCGGATCTCTTTTGGACTGGGGTTGGCCACGCAGTCAGAGTCGGGAGGAGGCAGGACGGATCGTTCCCGTCCTGTCTCCCCCTGTATGTACGTGCTTGGTAAGCGCTGTACATACACTCGCGTCGCAGGGGGAGTGCCCTGCCACTTTCAATCACCTCCCGCGACGCGGGGATCCTCTAAGCCGACAGCTCTGCCGCCGAGGGGGTCCCGGCCCGCGAGACGCGATCCTTTTGAACACACACTGCTACACCGTTCTCGAGCAGGACCGGACGCGCGGACCGGTGAGGTAAGTAGGGTTTTTTTATTTTATTTTTATTAGCTAAAAGGGGGCAGATCACTGGCTACAGGGGCAAGTGTGTCTACAGGGGGGCATTTAATGGCTACAGGGGAGGCATCTCACCGGCTACAGGGGAGGCATCTCACCGGCTACAGGGGGGCATCTCACCGGCTACAGGGGAGGCATCTCACCGGCTACAGGGGAGGCATCTCACCGGCTACAGGGGAGGCATCTCACCGGCTACAGGGGAGGCATCTCACCGGCTACAGGGGAGGCATCTCACCGGCTACAGGGGGGCATTCACCGGCTACAGGGAGCATTTTCACGGCTACAGGGGGGGAAATCCTCACCCTACAGGGGAGGCATCCCCGGGCTACAGGGGAGGATCTCACCGGCTACAGGGGGCATTTATCGGCTAAGGGGGGCATTTTTACTGGCTACAGGGGGTATAATAACCTGACTGCAAGGAGCATATTACTGGCTACAGGGGATGTTACGCCTAGAGGGGGCAGCAACCTACTACGAGGGCAGTAACCGGCTGGGGGGGCAAAAACCTGGCTAAAGGGGCAACTAACTTGGCTACAGTGGCTACTACCAGCTATAGGGCAAATATTTTCCTACAAGGGGGTGATTATTACCATTTGGGGCACTATAGATGGGGGGTTTGTATAGCAATAGGAAATTGTAGAGAAATGCTGAAAAATGAGGGGGTCTAAGATGTTTGTTTTGTACATTTTTCAGTGAAGAGTTGTGGACGGGAGAAGTCATCATGGCGTCTGGGACAGAGGGAGACGAAGAAAAAGAGAACAACTCTTCAGAGACGTCCCTGTAAGTCACTAAATGTAACGTCAGTGTAATCACTTTTATTTCTCCTGAACCTACATACAAAGGTTTTTTTTCTGTAAAAATACATCCGCAGTTCACAATGAGACGCAAAAAATACCGTGTGAACCCAGCCCTACTCAGAAAAACTTAAGGGCCCGAGCCCCGGATGTTTTGGGACCCTAGCAACGCCCCTGATGATGCGGTTTTACATAGGAATCAATGAAGATAAACGGGGGGGGGGGGGGGGGGGGGGGTTTTAGTCCTTTTTGCGCGTTTTGGGGGTGGATTCTGCACCAAAACAACCGTGCGAACATACCCGAAGCCTCCGCTCAGACGTTCAGGATTTTGTAGGAGATTTGCACCACATCCCGTAACAATCTAGCTCCAATGCAAACACATGGGGTTTCCACAACCCCTTAAATCTGCAACTGAACATGTCCGTGCAGCGCAAAATAAGGTGCCTGCTCCTAATTCCTGCAGAGCAGGAGAAAAATCTGTGATGTTAAAAGCCCCTGCACAGCTGAACTCATGACACCAGGAGCTGGAATCCTTCAGTATCCGATATAGAATAGTGGCGCCATTGTAAAGTGAGTACACCCAAAAACCCCCAAATAAAACAAGAGCAAGGAAGGGTCACCTAAGGGAAGGGGTTTCAGTGATCGGACCTGGGTGTTTCCCGACCAAACCCGTGACTAAAAACACCGGCTCATGTTCCAGTCCGGGCTCGGCTGGTGGGCTCCTCGCACAAAGCTCACACGGGATTAGTGGATATTACTGGGGATTATCACGGTGGTCGGGGGCTCACACAAAGAGCGGCCGCCACTTGCTGCCGGATAAGAGGAAGCACTTCAGATAACACACAATGGGCGACACTTGGCACACGTGGGCGCCATGGTCCCGACCTAATCCCCGGCTCAGCACCGAGCGGTCACATATCCCTCAGCCGGGCAAGAATAAGCATCAGCCACTGACTCCTCTCCGTACAGGACGGAGCGGAGCCGCCACCAAATCCATCCGGAGAGGTCGGAGTCGCTACAGCGGGAACACATGTGGCAATGACTGGCGGCTCTACCCCGAGGCCCAGACGTTTCAGGTGGAGAGTAACATAGAACAGGAGTAGGGGCCCCCCACTCCGGCACTGAGGGGGCCCCCCACTCCGGCACTGAGGGGGCCCCCCACTCCGGCACTGAGGGGGCCCCCCACTCCGGCACTGAGGGGGCCCCCCACTCCGGCACTGAGGGGGCCCCCCACTCCGGCACTGAGGGGGCCCAACTCCAAGAGTTTATGTCGCTCTCAATCCTGGGGTCTGCGCGCCTCTGATCCGCCCAGATGCGTCAGGGTTAACGTCCGCTCTCTCCACCTCTGATGATGGAGTCAGACCAGTGTAACGTGAGCCCACCAGTTTGTCGTCACAGCGTGCATGGGAGCTCAGTCACTGCTCCGTCTTCTGCAGCCAAATCGACTGCACTTCCCAAATATTCCCACACTGCCTGATTAACCTCCTCCCGGCCGGCGGCGGTGCACAGGACACCAGCACTCCCCGAATGTGGGAACCAGATCCCCATGAAGCGCCGCAGCGGCTGGGAAGGGGTTAAGGGGTCTGGTTCGTTCCCCTCTCACATGTGGCTTCAGAAGAGGCCGATGGCAGCACCCGCCGATCCCAAGGACAGATTTCTCACCCCCCTCCCAGCGGTGCCCCCCTTTCATATGGAGGTCATTTCAGTTAGAAGAGCGGCCCCCTTACAGGAATTTCTTCTCACAGTCGTCTCGTGCTGCTCCCTCAGGGAACCCGAGCAAATCTTCTCACCCCCCAGACGAATGTCTGTCCCACCTCGCACTCACAACATCCCATCACCCGGACATGTGGGAAAAATTCCAAACAAACCAGGATCCGCACACACGAGCCCCTCGTCAGCGGGCGCGGCCAACCAGGACCCAGACTACGAGAACCTAGAACCTCTACAGAAACAGTGGGAACCCGGCTCCTGAAGATCACCGGACCCCGGCCGAGCCCCCCAATCCTGAACACAATGCTGTGAATGCAGCTGTATCTGGCCATACACAAGATGGTCCCCTCCACGCCTCGCCAGGGGGTCAGATCAATGGCAGATGTCCAACACTGACCGGCCATATAGCATCTCCTGTGCTAGACCCTGGAGTGATGTACAAGGGGTCCACAAGCCTCTGGTCAATTGGCTGATGGCCATCCCTGACCGGCCACATAGCATCTCCTGTGCTAGACCCTGGAGTGATGTACAAGGGGTCCACAGGCCTGAGGTCAATGGCAAACGTCCATCCCTGACCGGCCACATAGCGTCTCCTGCACTACACCCAGCAGTGATGTACAAGGGGTCCACAAGCCTCTGGTCAATTGGCTGAGGGCCATCCCTGACCGGCCACATAGCATCTCCTGTGCAAGACCATGGAGTGATGTACAAGGGGTCCACAGGCCTCAGGTCAATTGGCTGAGGGCCATCCCTGACCGGCCACATATCATCTCCTGTGCTAGACCCTGGAGTGATGTACAAGGGGTCCACAGGCCTGAGGTCAATGGTGGAGGTCCATCCCTGACCGGCCACATAGCATCTCCTGTGCTAGACCCTGGAGTGATGTACAAGGGGTCCACAGGCCTCAGGTCAATGGCAAACGTCCATCCCTGACCGGCCACATAGCATCGCCTGTGCTAGATCTTAGGGCAGTGGTCTGCAAAGTGCGGTTCTCCTGTTGTTGGGAAACCAACTCCCATCATGCCCACTGATATAGATTAGATAAATGCATGATGGGAATTGTAGTTTCCCAAGAGCTGGAGAGCCGCACTTTGCAGACCACTGACCTAGGGTAACATACAATGGTGAAGGTCCATCCCTGACCGGCCACATAGCATCTCCTGTGCTAAACTCTGGAGTGATAAATAAGGGGTCCACGAGCCTCAGGTCAATTGGCTGACTTCCATCCCTGACCAGCCACACCATCTCCTTCGCTAGACCCTGGAGTGATGTACAAGGGGTCCACAGGCCTGAGGTCAATGGTGGAGGTCCATCCCTGACCGGCCACATAGCATCTCCTGCGCTAGACCCTGGGGTTAGATACAAGAGGTTAATGCTGAGGACGGGCCCTCCATGTGCTTCACACATGTTTCTATCTAGTCCACACAGAGGAATGGAATGACTCACAGATCAAACAGTGCACCACGGCCATAGAGGACTCATGATGAGGGCACGCTGTATCACACGTCATGTGCGCACGTCAGGCCCTGTTCACACCACACACTGTGTTTACAATCAGCATTTACGCTGGGAGAAGCCCCCGACGTATGCAGTGTGACGTTAAGGGATTAGCAGCGCCACCTGTGACTGGGATCTAATAGGTCTTCTGTGAGCGTTTTCAGAATGGATCCATTGAACAGATCCCAAGTTCAGACACCATACAGGGAAAGCTGGGAGAGGTCAGCTCCGGAGGATAATACAGGATGTAACTCAGGGTCAGTACAGGATAAGTAATGTATATACACAGTGACTGCACCAGCAGAATAGTGAGTGCAGCTTTTGGAGGATAATACAGGATGTAACTCAGGATCAGGGACAAGATAAGTAATGTAGTACACAGTGACTGCACCAGCAGAATAGTGAGTGCAGCTCTGGAGGATAATACAGGATGTAACTCAGGATCATGTACAAGATAAAGTAATGTATGTACACAGTGACTGCACCAGCAGAATAGTGAGTGGGAGCTCTGGAGGATAATACAGGATGTAACTCAGGATCAGTACAGGATAAGTAATGTATGTACAGTGACTGCACCAGCAAATAGTGAGAGCAGCTCTGGAGGATAATACAGGAGTAACTCAGGATCAGTACTGGGGCAAGTAATGTATGTACAGGTGACTACATCAGCAGAATAGTGAGCGCAGCTCTGGAGGATAATACAGATGTAACTCGGATCAGTACAGGATAAGTAATGTATGTACAGTGACTGCACCAGCAGAATAATGAGTGCAGCTCTGGAGGATAATACATGATGTAACTCAGTACAGGATAAGTTGTACATTGTTTCTGGAAGCTCACTTCTTTATAACCCCCTTAAGGATAATCCTTATATTTGTGGCACATGGTTCCTAATAATGGAAATCTAAAAAAAAAAAAAAAAAAGCCAAAAGAACAGTGATCCCTTAAATGACCCCAAGAGTCAGTTCCATTGACCCGATCCCTCATCCCAGTGGATTATCAATGTATTGGAATGTAGAGAATGATTATAATATAACAATGAAGATGATTATAAATGTAGAATATAGCAGGGATGTGCAGGGGGCGGCCGGACTCCCAGCTGCTGGGTGTGATGCTATTTAGAGATGACCACAGGTCTCACTGATGATGATGACGGGATCTGTCGGTGACAGTGATGCAGATCTGATAAGAGGTGTGAAACCGCTTCCATGGCCGCCTGGGCCCTCGCCCGACCACATTGCATGCAGAGCGGGGACCTAAGTCTCAGCCCAATAACCCTAATTAAACACCCACACACAGACTCTCTGCTGCCCGAGTGCACTTTATTGCACTGAGTAAAAGAAATGAAGCCATGTTCGGGGAAGAGACACAAAGCCCCAGGTTTAAGACCCCCCCATGCATCAAGCCTGAGTCACTTAGGGGAAGTGTGAGAACCATTGCAAGATAGTGGCCGCATCATGGACTCTTCTGTAGACAGGGAGGGGGCAAATACTTATCAATGAAGTCGAAGCGGCCACAATACAAAACCCCATTCCGAGCAACATCCAGGGGGCAACTCTGCAGCATTGTATGGGGAGGGCTGAACAGGATTTGGGGGTCACCAGTAAACACTTCGATATCCCAGTCACTAGATTACTCCTATGTGACTTATTACAATGACTTTAAATAGGAGACTGCTCATTTGCATAACTATGTGCACCCCAATGTTGCATATTGAACGGCCCCCAAAATACTGAACAATGACCAATATTCTGTCCTATCATCCATCACAGATGAACAATGGTCAGACTCCGTCGTTACACGGCCACAGCTCAACCACATGGAGAGGACACTGACCCTGCTGAGATGTGCCCATAGGTTGAGCAATCCCGACACTGATGAGGAAGATAAAGATGAGCTCATCAGATTCCAGAGGAGACAAATCTGCCAAATGTTTCCCAATCATCATCTGCTGGAGCCTCGCAGATCGATACTACTGGCGGCTCAGAGCGGAGGCCACATCATCCATGGCCCAAAAAAGATGGAGTCAGTCCCTACAGCATCCCTTCCACTGCTCCAAGACCGAAGTCACAATCCCTACATGGTCCCTTCCACTGCTCCAAGACCGAAGTCACAATCCCTACATTCATCCCAAAAATACTTTCTGCTCCATGACCGAGTCAACAATCCCTACATGGTCCCTTCCACTGCTCCATGACCGAAGTCACAATCCCTACATGGTCCCTTCCACTGCTCCATGACCGAAGTCACAATCCCTACATGGTCCCTTCCACTGCTCCATGACCGAAGTCACAATCCCTACATGGTCCCTACCACTGCTCCATGACCACAGTCACAGTCCATACATCATCCCTACTACTACTGCTCCATGACCACAATCCCTACATCATCCCTACTATTACTGCTCCATGACCACAGTCCCTACCTCATCCCTACTATTACTGCTCCATGACTGCAGTCAGAATCCCTACGTCATCCCTACTATTACTGCTCCATGACTACAGTCACAATCCCTACATCATCCCTACTATCACTGCTCCATGACCTCAGTCACAATCCCTACCTCATCCCTACTACTACTGCTCCATGACCGCAGTCACAATCCCTACCTCATCCCTACTACTACTGCTCTATGACCGCAGTCACAATCCCTACCTCATCCCTACTACTACTGCTCTATGACCGCAGTCACAATCCTTTCATATTCCCCAAATATTACTGCTCCATGACCGCAGTCACAAAACCCTACATATTCCTACCCCTCCATGACCGCAGTCAACAATCCCTACATCATTCCACTACTCCATGACGCAGCACATCCCTACATTCTTACCTACTCTATGAAACCGCAGTCACAATCCTACATCTTCCTACTACTCCATGACCGCAGTCACAATCCCTACATCATTCCTACTACTACTACTCCATGACCGCAGTAACAATCCCTACATCATTCCTACTACTCCATGGGCGCAGTCACAATCCCTACATCATCCCCCTCTACTACTCCATGCAGCAAATCACAATCCCTACTATCCCTACTCTCATGACCCCAGTAACAATCCTACATCATCCCTTACTACTCCATGACCGCAAATCACAATCCCTACATCATCCCTACTGCCTCATGACCGCAGTCACTTCCCTACATCATTTCCCTTTACTTCCCTGACCGCCCGTCACAATTTCCCCACATCATTCTAACTACTCCATGACCGCAGTCACAATCCCTTACATTCAATTCCTACTACTCCATGGCGCAGTCACAATCCCTACATCATTCCCACTACTCCATGACGCAGTCACAACCCTACATCATTCCTACTTACTGCTACCCCTGACCGCAGTCACAATCCCTACATCATTCCTACTACTCCATGACCGCAGTCACAATCCCTACATCATCCCTACTACTACTACTCCATGACAGCAGTCACAATCCCCACCTCATCCCTACTACACATGGACCCCCAGTAACAATCCCCTACATCATCCCTACTACTACTACTCCATGACCGCAGTCACAATCCCTACATCATCCCTACTACTCCATGACCGCAGTCACAATCCCTACATCATCCCTACTACTCCATGACCGCAGTCACAATCCCTACATCATCCCTACTACTCCATGACCGCAGTCACAATCCCTACATCATCCCTACTACTCCATGACCGCAGTCACAATCCCTACATCATTCCTACTACTCCATGACCGCAGTCACAATCCCTACATCATTCCTACTACTCCATGACGCAGGTCACAATCCTACATTATCCCTACTGCTCCATGACCGCAGTCACAATCCCTACATTATCCCTACTACTCCATGACCGCAGTCACAATCCCTACATTGTCCCTACTACTCCATGACCGCAGTCACAATCTCTACATCATCCCTACTAATCCATGACCGCAGTCACAATCTCTACATCATCCCTACTAATCCATGAGCGCAGTCTCCATCCCTACATCATCCCTACTACTCCATGACCGCAGTCACAATCTCTACATCATCCCTACTAATCCATGACCGCAGTCACAATCCCTACGACTATTCTATAACTGTAGTTAAAATCCCTACAACTATTCGGAGACTGGAGAGTCGGCGTACGTTTTCCACCTGTCCAGTGCAGACTCTGACATTGGCGCAGGTCACGCAGTGTGAGGTGAAGCCATATTTCCTGTCTCAGATAATGTCCGGGCACCATGAACGGGGCCACAATCCTCTCATGAGGGTCCGATTTTACTGATGAGGTAATAGGGTGTTCAGTGGGGGGAGGGGGCTCTCACTTTATCTGACCTGTAATGAGGACAAAGAGAAGCAATGAGCCCTGTCATCACCGCCTTATCTGCCCCAGGACCACAGACAGGCGAGGCCCTGACCAGCTCTGATCTGCAGATTGTTTACACCTTCCCAGCCCCCACCACATGGACAAAAGACCAAATTCAAATGATGTTGATTATCTAAACCTGGACACAATGTGACAACCTAACTGTAAACAATGTAACAACCCACAATGTAACAACTGTTCACAATGTAACAAAACTGTGCACAATGTAACAACCCACAATGTATCTGTGCACAATGTAGCAAGACACAATGTAACACAATGTGACAACCTAACTGCACACTATGTAACAACACACAACGTAACACAACCTAACTAAACAAAATATAACAAAACACAATGAAACAACCCACAATGTAAAACAACCTGGACACAATGTGACAACCTAACTGTACACAAAGTAACAAGACACAATGTGACAACCTAACTGTACACAAAGTAACAAGACACAATGTGACAACCTAACTGTACACAAAGTAACAAGACACAATGTGACAACCTAACTGTACACAAAGTAACAAGACAATGTAACAACCTAATAATAATGACCTTTATTTATATAGCGCCAACATATTCCGCAGCACTTTACAATATAGAGGGTATACAGACAAACCAGTCACTACATTAAAAAAAAGCTATTTACAAGTGAGACACGCGGTGTGAGGGCCCTGCTCACAAGAGCTTACAATCTATGAGGGTGTATGGGTGAAACAAAGGGTGACAAGTGCTTGGTTTACAATGGCCCAGCCATGTTACATAAATATGGGACCTAACTGTACACAATGTAACAAGACAATGTAACACAACCTAACTGTACACAATGCAACAGCCTAACAAGACACAATGTAACAAAAAGTAACACAAGCTAACTGTAAGCAATGTAACACTGCAGCATCAGCATCACAGAAGCAACGAAAGCAGCAAATTCAAATAATGCGATATGAGAGCAGCTACACACCCCGGCCATCAGCTCACCCAGGAGGGGGGCAACCCTTCCCCATGGTGCAGGAGAGGGACCAGGGCCACAGCACACGGGAG
Organism: Phyllomedusa bahiana; assembly: GCA_025379985.1. NCBI lineage: Eukaryota > Metazoa > Chordata > Amphibia > Anura > Hylidae > Phyllomedusa > Phyllomedusa bahiana. The sequence goes on from JAODAL010008953.1 coordinate 38,635, forward strand.
GATACAGCTCACTATATATCTATAGCTCACATCTGCACGGTTCTTCAATGAAGAGAGGACAATTTAAAGTGATGAGAAGGGGCCACCACTAATCTGCCCCCATCACCCCCTGATCTGCCCCCGTCCACCCCAGAGCGGTTGATGCTGGAGTCGGGACCCCACTCACTGCTGCAAAACTGAAAGCCACTGATTACTGCTATAGAGACACAAGAGCAAAAAGCTGCAGAACAGAGGACAAGGAGAAGTCTGCATCCAAGAGGCGCTGCAGCAGTCTGACTCCAGGCCTGATGTATCCATGACTTGTAACACTCAGTGGATCATAGAGAACTAATCAGATTACTGTAATCTCCTTATCTGCTGCTGGAGATTCATGACCCCGCTCCCCCCTCCTGCAGGTCACAGCAGCTGGAGCCACATTCATTACATCCAATTACTGCAAAACCCTCAATGACAGAGATGGGGGAGGGAATCAGCACCTCCTGCCCTCACCCTGCCAGGCACTGTGCCAGGCCGCCCCAAGAAGAGCAACAAAGATCTCAAGTTAGTGACAATCAGTGGTGGCACCATCAGGGCGGGAATGGGGCACTGATGCCCAGTGGTGGCTCCTTCAGGGCAGGAATGGGTCAATGATCCCCAGTGATGGCACCTTCAGGGCAAGAATGGGGCACTGATGCCCAGTGGTGGCACATCAGGGCAGGAATGGGGCACTGATGCCCAGTGGTGGTGCCTTCAGGGCAGGAATGGGTCACTGATGACCAGTGGTGGCACCATCAGGGCAAGAATGGGTCAATGATGCCCAGTGGTGGCGCCTTCAGGGCAGGAATAGATCACTGATGCCCAGTGGTGGCACCATCAGGGCAAGAATGGTTCACTGATCCCCAGGGGTGGGTCATGGGCAAGGAAGCCGGGCCATGGGGCATCCCCAGGGGGGGTTTATATCAGGGCAGGAGAGGGTACGGATCCCCAGTGGTGGTAATATCAGGGCAGGAAGGGGTTTACTGATCCCAGTGGTGGAACAGGGCAGGAGGGTCACTGATGCCAGTGGTGGTGTACCAGGGCAGGAAATGGGTCATTTGATGCCCGTGGTGGGTCGGGCAGGAATGGGTCACTGATGCCCAGGGGTGGTGATATCAGGGCAGGAGCGGGTCACTGATGCCCAGTGGTGGTGATATCAGGGCAGGAATGGGTCACTGATGCCCAGTGGTGGTGATATCAGGGCAGGAGCGGGTCACTGATGCCCAGTGGTGGTGATATCAGGGCAGGAGCGGGTCACTGATGCCCAGGGGTGGTGATATCGGGAGGAAATGGGTCATAAATGCCCAGTGGTGGTGATATCAGGGCAGGAATGGGTCACTGATCCCCAGTGGTGGTGATATCAGGGCAGGAGCGGGTCACTGATCCCCAGTGGGGGTGATATCAGGGCAGGAGCGGGTCACTGATCCCCAGGGGTGGGATATCAGGGGGGAGGGGGGGGCACTGACCCCGGGTTTGGTGATTAAGGGCAGAAGGGGCATGTCCCAGTGGGGGTACGGGGGGGGTTGCCCCAGGGGGGGTGAATCAGGGCAGGAGGGGCCCTGACCCCCAAGGGGGGGATATAGGGCGGAATGGGTTGATGCCAGGGGGGGTTAAAATCGGGGGGGAGGGGGCATGATGCCCAGTGGTGGGTTCAGGGCAGGAATGGGTCACTGATGCCCATTGGTTGGTGATACAGGGCGGGAGGGGTCACGACCCCCAGGGGGGTGATATAGGGAGGAGGGGTTCATGCCCCCGGGTGGTTATCAGGGCGGGATGGGGTCACTGATCCCCAGGGGTGGTGATATAGGCAGGAGGGGGGCATGACCCCAGTGGGGGATATCAGGGGGGGAAGGGGTCACTGAGGCCCAGTGGTGGTGATACGGGGAGGAGCGGGTAAAATGATGCCAGGGGTGGTGATACAGGCGGAGGGGTCACTGATGCCCGGGGGGTGATATCAGGGAGGAGGGGTCATGATCCCCCTGGGGGTGATATCGGGCAGGGGGGTCCGATCCCCAGTGGGGTGTTCAGGGGCAGGAGGGGGACACCCAGGGGGCCCCCGGGAAAGGCCCCCCCCCGGGTAATAATCCCTTCTGGTTTATTGGGGGGGGGGCCCAGCCCGTTTTGGTGTCCCGGGGAGGGCCGGGCCTCTCTATTGTGATCCGCTCTTCTGAGCCCGGTCCTGCCCGAGAGAGCGAGAGGGAGTGGGGGGCGGGGCGAGGGCGGGGCGGCGCCTGACACCGGGGCGGGGCCGAGGCCGCGCGGCCAATCAGCGCCTGAGCCCGCCCCCAAAACTTCTACTACAGAATCAGCAACTTGTAACAATCAGAAGCCAAAGTAACAATAGTGGCCCCCCCGTGTAAATGTATACCCCTGTATTATAGAGAGACCCCCCCTGTAACAATAGTGACCCCCTTGTAGTGATACTGTATACCCCCTGTAATCATAGAGAGACCCCCCCCTGTAACAATAGTGGCCCCACCCTATAGTCATACTGTATACCCCCTGTAATCATAGAGAGACCCCCCCTGTAGTCATAGTGTATACCTCCTGTAATCAGAGAGAGACCCCTCCCTGTAACAATAGTGACCCCCTGTAGTGATAATGTATACCCCCTGTAATCATAGAGAGACCCCCCTGTAGTCACACTGTATACCCCCTGTAATCACAGAGAGACCCCTCCCTGTAACAATAGTGACCCCCTGTAGGTTATATAACCTGTATATAGAAGACCCCCTGTAACAAAAGGACCCCCCCTTTTAGTGATCGTATACCCCCTGTAATCATAGAGACCCCCCTGTAACAATAGTGGCCCCCACCCTATAGTCATACTGTATACCCTCTGTAATCATAGAGAGACCCCCCTGTAGTCATACTGTATACTCCCTGTAATCATAGAGACCCCCCGTAACAATAGTGACCCCCCTGTAGTGATACTGTATACCCCCTGTAATCATAGAGAGACCCCCCCTGTAACAATAGTGACCCCCTTGTAGTGATACTGTATACCCCCTGTAATCATAGAGAGACCCCCCCTGTAACAATAGTGACCCCCTTGTAGTGATAATGTATACCCCGTATTATAGAAGAAACCCCCTGTAGTGATACTGTATACCCCCTGTAATCATAGAGAGACCCCTCCCTGTAACAATAGTGACCCCCCTGTAGTGATACTATATAACCCCTGTAATCACAGAGAGACCCCCCCCTGTAACAATAGTGACCACCTTGTAGTGATACTGTATACCCCCTGTAATCATAGAGAGAACCCCCCCCCGTAACATAGTGGGCCCCCTATGATACTGTATACCCCGTAATCTAGAGAGCCCCCCCCCCCGAAATAGTGCCCCTTGTGTGATACCCCTGTAATCAAGAGGACCCCCCTGTAACAATAGTGACCCCCTTGTAGTAATACTGTATACCCCCTGTAATCATAGAGAGCCCCCCTGTATTAATACTGTATACCCCTTGTAATCAGAGAGACCCCCCTGTAGTCATACTGTATACCCCCTGTAATCAGAGAGACCCCCACACTGTAACAATAGTGACCCCCACCCTGTAGTCACTACCCGCTGTAATCATAGAGTGACCCCCACCCTGTAGTCACTACCCCCTGTAATCATAGAGAGACCCCCACCCTGTAGTCACTACCCCCTGTAACAATAGTGACCCTCACCCTGTAGTCACACTGTATAACACCTGTAATCATAGAGAGACCCCCCCCTGTAACAGTAGTGACCCCCACCCTGTAGTCACACTGTATGCCCCCTGTAATCATAGTGACCCCCACACTGTAATCATAGAGAGACCCCCACCCTGTAGTCATACTGTATACCCCCTGTAATCATACTGACCCCCCTGTAGTCATAGAGAGACCCCCACCCTGTAGTCACACTGTAACCCCGTATCATACTACCCCCTGTAGTCATTTGAGAGACCCCCCCTGTAAATCATACGATACCCCTGTAATTACTGCCCCCCGTAAGTCATAGAGAGACCCCCACCCTGTAGTAATACTGTATACCCTCTGTAATCATAGAGAACCCCCCCCCCCCTTTAACAATAGTGACCCCCCTGTAGTCATACTGTATACCCCCTGTAATCATACTGACCCCCCTGTAATCATAGAGAGACCCCCCCTGTAGTAATACTGTATACCCCCTGTAATCATAGAGAGACCCCCCCGTAACAATAGTGGCCCCCACCCTATAGTCATACTGTATACCGCCTGTAATCATAGAGAGACCCCTCCCTGTAACAATAGTGACCCCCTGTAGTGATACTGTATACCCCCTGTAATAATAGAGACCCCCACACTGTAACAATAGTAACCCCCCCCTATAGTCATACTGTATCCCTGTAATTTATAAGTGACCCGGTAGTTAGATCCTCCTGTAACAATAGTGACCCCACATGTAGTGATACTGTATACCCCCTGTAATCATAGAGAGACCCCCCCCTGTAACAATAGTGACCCCCCTGTAGTCATACTGTATACTCCCTGTAATCATAGAGACCCCCCCTGTAACAATAGTGACCCCCCTGTAATCATAGTGACTCCCCTGTAGTCATACTGTATACCCCCTGTAATTATAGTGTGACCCCCCCTGCAACAATAGTGACTCCCACTGTAATCATAGAGTGATCTCCCCTGTGACAAGTGACCCCCCCCCCATAACAATGGTGTATACCCCTCCTGCAATCATAGCGTGCCCCCCCATAATAATAAAGTGACCCCCCTGTAATCATAGATTGTCCCCCCTGTAACAATACTGACCCCCCTGAAATCATAGAGTGACCCCCTGTCCCCCGGAACAATAGAGTGACCCCATGTAACAATAATGTATATTTCCGCTGTAATCATAGAGTATACACCCTTGTAATAGTGTATACCCTCTCTAATAATGGTATCAGTATACATCCCCTTCTCCTATACTGGGAACTCTCATAGAAAAGAACGGAGAACACAGCGCTCCCCTGTACTGGGAACTCTCATAGAAAAAAACGGAGAACACAGCGCTACCCTGTACTGGGAACTCTCATAGAAAAGAATGGAGAACACAGCGCGCCCCTGTACTGGGGACTCCCATAGAACAGAATGGAGAAACAACAGGCTCCCTGTAATGGGGACTTCCATAGAACAGAATAGAGAACACAGAGCTCCCCTGTACTGGGAACTCCCATAGAACAGAATAGAGAACACAGCGCTCTCCTGTACTGGGGAGTCCCATAGAACAGAATAGAGAACACAGCGCTCTCCTGTACTGGGGAGTCCCATAGAACAGAATGGAGAGAACACAGCGCTCGCCTGTACTGGGAACTCCCATAGAACAGAATGGAGAACACAGCGCTCTCCTGTACTGGGGAGTCCCATAGAACAGAATGGAGAGAACACAGCGCTCGCCTGTACTGGGAACTCCCATAGAACAGAATGGAGAACACAGCGCTCCCCTGTACTGGAACTCAATAGAGCAGAATGGAGACACAGCGCTCCCCTGTACTGGGAACTCCCATAGAGGAGAATGGAGAACACAGAGATCCCCTGTACTGGGAACTCTCATAGAAAAGAACGGAGAACACAGCGCTACCTGTACTGGGAACTCTCATAGAAAAGAACGGAGAACACAGCGCTACCTGTATGGGAACCCAAATAGAAAAGAAGGAGAAACACCGCGTCCTTTGTACGGGGAACTCCCAAAGAACAGAATGGAGAACACAGCGCTCCCTGTACTGGGAACTTCATAGAACAGAAGGGAGAACAGCGTCTCTGTACTGGGAACTCCATAGAACAGAACGGAGAAAACACAGCGCTCCCCTGTACTGGGAAACTCCCAAAAGAACAGAATGGAGAACACAGCGCTCCTCTGTACTGGGAACTCTCATAGAAAAGAACGGAGAACACAGCGCTCCTCTGTACTGGGAACTCCCATAGAACAGAATGAAGATCACAGTGCTCCTCTGTACTGGGAACTCCCATAGAGGGAATGGAGAACACAGCGCTCCCCTGTACTGGGAACTCCATAGAGGAAAATGGAGAACACAGCGCTCCCTGTACTGGGAACCCATAGAACAGAATGGAGAGACACAGGCTCTCCTGTACTGGGAACTTCATAGAAAACAGAATGGAGAACACAGCGCTCCCCCTGTACTGGGAACTCTCATAGAAAAGAACGGAGAACACAGTGCCCCCTCTGTACTGGGAACTCCCATAGAGGAGAAGGAAAAACCCAGCGCCCCCTGTACTGGGAACTCCCATAGAACAGATGGAGAACACAGCGCTCCCTGTACTGGGAACTCCCTTAGAGCAGAATGGAGAACACAGCGCTCCCCTGTACTGGGAACTCCTATAGAACAGAACAGAGAGTGCTGTGCATGCGCCACCAGCTCTCCATTCGGAGCTGACACTTTCAGGCGCCCGTTCTCGGTGTGGGTTTCAGAGGTAGGACCTGCACCTATCAGAGTTTGCCGTCAGACGCTATTGATACACCATTAAGTTTCCATCAAGTCCATGATGGAAACACCACTTTAAAAGAGCAGGGAACCCCCAACATTTTCTCTTACCCTCTGAGCCATCAGGTCTTTCAAGGACTGGGGACCCATAGTGCCAACTGACCAAAGTTTTGGGGAAGCCAATTTAGCTCCTGGCTTCTGTCTGGGCTCACACCCCAGTGTCCACCAAAAATCTGAAGTCTGACTGGATTCCCCTCTTTGGCATAGGTTGGGATCTAAAATAAATCAACTAGATATTAGATATGTGCAGTGTAAAGTGACTGTAATGATACAAGTCCTCATAGCGGCCGGGCTACTCGAGGCGAGCGCGTCCTAAAAGAGGATGAACGTGAAGTGCAGGATCAAAGTGACGCCACTCCAGCGGGGCCCCCGTCCGTTCATGCACCTCAGGGTCACCACGTCTGGGGCACTGCTGCACTTTGAGCTTTCAAGTACTTGGTTGGCATGGCTGTCACCTATAAGTGGCCATTGGGCTAAGCCACATACAGTGAAGGAAATGATTTGACCCCTTGTTGATTGTGTAAGTTTCCCACTGACAAAGACACTGACAAAGTCTATAATTCTAGGGATAGGTTAATTTTAACATTGAGAGATAGAATATCTAAAATAAAATCCAGAAAATCACATTGTACAAGACATAATACTTGGTGGCAAAACCCTTGTTGGCAGCACAGCAGTCAGACGTTTTTTGTAGTTGATGATGAGGTTTGTGCTCACGTCAGGAGGAATTTTGCTCCTCTCCTCTTTGCAGATCATCTCTAAATCATCAAGATTTTGAGGTTGTCACTTGGCAACTCAGAGCTTCAACTCACTTCATAAGTTTTCTATGGGATTTAGGTCTGGAGACTGGCTAGGCCACTCCATGACCTTAATGTGCTTCTTTTTGAGCCACTTGGGTGTATGTTTTGGGTCATTGTCTTGCTGGAATACCCAGCCATGACCCATTTTTAGTGTCCTGGCGGAGGGAAGGAGGTTGTCACTCAGGATTTTACGATACATGGCTCCATCCATTCTCCAATTGATGCAAGGAAGTAGTCCTGTGCCCTTAGCAGAGAAACACTCCCAAAATATAAAGTTTCACCCTCCGTGCTTGACAGTGTGGACGGTGTTCTTTGGGTCATAGGCAGCATTTCTCTTCGAGTTGAGTTAATGCCAAGGAGCTCAATTTTTGTCTCATCCGACCACAGCACCTTCTCCCAATCACTCACATAATCATCCAGGTGTTCATTGGCAAACTTCAGGTGGGTCTGCACATGCGCCGCCTTGTGCAGGGGGACCTTGCGGGCACTGCAGGAGTTTAAACCCTTACGGCATAATGTGTTACCAATGGTTTTCTTGGTGACTGTGGTCCCAGCTGCCTTGAGATCAGTAACAAGTTCCCCCCGTTTAGTTTTAGGCTGATCTCTCCTCTTCCTCAAGATCAAGGAGACCCCACAAGGTGAGATTTTGCACGGTGCCCCAGATCGATGGCGATTGACAGACATGTTGTAGTTCTTCCATTTTCTTACTATTGCACCAACAGTCGTCTCCTTCTCACCCAGCGTCTTACTTATGGTTTTGTAGCCCTTTCCAGCTTTGTGCAGGTCAATGATCTTGTCCCTGACATCCTTAGAAAGCTCTTTGGTCTTGCCCATGTTGTATGTAGGTTAGAGTCTGACTGATTGAGTCTGTGGACAGGAGTCTCTTATAAAGATGACAATTTAGGACAGTATCTGTAATGCAATAACAAGTTGATTGGGAGTCTAACTGGTCTGTAGGAGCCAGAACTCTTAATGGTTGGTAGGGGTCAAATACTTATTTCTCTCAGCAAAATGCAAATAAATTTATATCATTTATACAATGTGATTTTCTGGATTTTATTCTGGATATTCTATCTCTCAATGTTAAAATTAACTTACCCTTAAAATTATAGACTACTCATGTCTTTGACAGTGGGAAACTTACACAATCAGCAAGGGGTCAAATACTTATTTCCTTCAATATACCAGTTGTGCCCTTTCTGTTTGCATTCAGTGCAGCAGCCCAGACTGAAATAGCCGATATGATCGGGTCCAGCACCCGATCTAAGAGGCCAAGAAGGGACATACAGTACATATTAGGACACTATGGACTGGGGTCGGCTTGTTGAGACGACCTGGCTACCTGTACATGTATGCACAGATCAACACAGTGATAGCAGGCGGACCCTGCCAACTCCTGTGTATGCATGGAGCGCTCCACCTAAAGTCACCATAGTGATAGCAGGCGGACCCAGGCAACTCCTGTGTATGCATGGAGCGCTCCACCTAAAGTCACCAAAGTGATAGCAGCAGACCTGGCTACCTCTATGTGTATGCATGGAGCGCTCCACCTAAAGTCACCATAAGGGTGATAGGGGAGCGGACCTGGCCAAACTCCTGTGTAACCCATGGAGTGCTCCACCTAAAGTCACCACAGGTGATAGCAGTGGACCCTGCCAACTCCTGTTTAAAGGGATGGGGGCGCTCCCACCTAAAGTCACCACAGTGATAGCAGCGGACCTGGCCAACTCCTGTGTATGCATGGAGTGCTCCACCTAAAGTCACCTTTGTGATAGGGAGGCGGACCCGGGCAACCTCCTGTGTATGAATGTTGCGCTCCACCTATCGTCACCTCTGTGATAGCTGCGGACCTGGCCAACTCCTGTGTATGCATGGAGCGCTCCACCTAAAGTCACCACAGTGATAGCAGTGGACCTGGCCAACTCCTGTGTATGCATGGAGCGCTCCACCTAAAGTCACCACAGTGATAGCAGCGGACCTGGCCAACTCATGTGTATGCATGGAGCGCTCCACCTAAAGTCACCATAGTGATGGCAGGCGGACCCGGCCAACTACAGTGTATGCAAGGAGCGAGTCACCTAAAGTCACCATAGTGATAGCAGGCGGACCGGGGCAACTCCTGTGTATGCATGGAGTGGGTCCACCTAAGTCACCAAGTTTAGCAGGCGGACCCTGGCAACTCCTGTGTATGCATGGAGCGCTCCACCTAAAGACACCACAGTGATAGCAGGCGGACCCGGGGCAAAACTCCTGTGTTATGCATGGAGGGGCTCCACCTAAAGTCAAAACCAAGTGATGGCAGGCGGACCCGGCCAACTCCTGTGTATGCATGGAGCGCTCCACCTAAAGTCACCATAGTGATAGCAGACGGACCCTGCCAACTCCTGTGTATGCATGGAGCGCTCCACCTAAAGTCACCATAGTGATAGCAGACGGACCCTGCCAACTCCTGTGTATGCATGGAGCGCTCCACCTAAAGTCACCAAAGTGATAGCAGCGGACCTGGCCAACTCCTGTGTATGCATGGGGCGCTCCACCGAAAGTCACCATAGTGATAGCAGCGGACCCGGGCAACTCCTGTGTATGCATGGAGCGCTCCACCTAAAGTCACCATAGTGATAGCAGCAGACCTGGCTACCTCTATGTGTATGCATGGAGCGCTCCACCTAAAGTCACCATAGTGATAGCAGCAGACCCGGCCAACTCCTGTGTATGCATGGAGCGCTCCCCCTAAAGTCACCATAGTGATAGCAGACGGACCCTGCCAACTCCTGTGTATGCATGGAGCGCTCCACCTAAAGTCACCACAGTGATAGCAGACGGACCCTGCCAACTCCTGTGTATGCATGGAGCGCTCCACCTAAAGTCACCACAGTGATAGCAGCAGACCTGGCTACCTCTATGTGTATGCATGGAGCGCTCCACCTAAAGTCACCACAGTGATAGCAGCAGACCTGGCTCCCTCTATGTGTATGCATGGAGCGCTCCACCTAAAGTCACCATAGTGATAGCAGGCAGACCCGGCCAACTCCTGTGTATGCATGGAGCGCTCCACCTAAAGTCACCATAGTGATAGCAGCAGACCTGGCTACCTCTATGTGTATGCATGGAGCGCTCTACCTAAAGTCACCATAGTGATAGCAGCAGACCTGGCTCCCTGTCTGTGTATGCATGGAGCGCTCTACCTAAAGTCACCATAGTGATAGCAGGCAGACCCGGCCAACTCCTGTGTATGCATGGAGCGCTCCACCTAAAGTCACCATAGTGTTAGCAGGCGGACCCAGGCAACTCCTGTGTATGCATGGAGCGCTCCACCTAAAGTCACCACAGTGTTAGCAGGCGGACCCAGGCAACTCCTGTGTATGCATGGAGCGCTCCACCTAAAGTCACCATAGTGATAGCAGGCGGACCCAGGCAACTCCTGTGTATGCATGGAGCGTATCACCTAAAGTCACCATAGTGATGGCAGCGGACCCAGGCAACTCCTGTGCATGCATGGAGCGCTCCACCTAAAGTCACCATAGTGATAGCAGGCGGACCCGGCCAACTCCTGTGCATGCAGGGAGCGCTCCACCAAAAGTCACCAAAGTGAGAGCAGGGGCACCCGGGCAACGCCTGTGTATGCACGGAGCGTATCACCTAAAGTCACCATAGTGATAGCAGCGGACCCAGGCAACTCCTGTGCATGCATGGAGCGCTCCACCTAAAGTCACTATAGTGATAGCAGCGGACCCGGGCAACTCCTGTGTATGCATGGAGCGCTCCACCTAAAGTCACCATAGTGATAGCAGCGGACCCGGGCAACTCCTGTGCATGCATGGAGCGCTCCACCTAAAGTCACCATAGTGATAGCAGGCAGACATTGATTTTAATTTTTTATGCATTCCAATTATAGTTCTGAGTGTAAGACGGACTTTTCCATCATCGTCGTGACCGTCTGACCCCCAAAGGCCGGACTGAAGAGGTAAACTCAGAACTGCACCTCCCAAAGGTCCCTTAACCCCTTCCCCCCATCTATTTACAGCAAGGGAGGTGGTGGGGCGAGATCCACTACCCCAGCACAGGGCCGCTCTGCCGCCCTCCTCAGCCTTTCAAGTGAGAAGCAAATGCTGAGCGAGGCAGCACAGGGCTCGGGTCACTGTTTTCCTTCTCGAAAAAATCCACTAAATAAGCAGATGGGGGAAAATGTTCTGTGAAGTTTGGCAATTGGAACGGCACAAGAGAAAACTTTCATTTAGTGCCAAGTCTTTTAGCCAGATGCTGAGTACGAGGGAAGTCAGGGCAACGCTGCGACCATCTTCACTGCCGAAAATAGAACATAGGGATCATGAGGCACAGGCTGGTGACTGCCGCCCTTGTGCCCTGACTGCGGGGGGCGCTGTATAACCCAGGGGTGGCCCGCAAAGGTGCATCAGGGGGTAGGGGTCCCAAAAAACAAAAGGTTTACCCTGTTTCCCCCGCCAACGGGTGATTTATAAAAGACCCAAAACAGGGGGGAGAAGACACCAAAATTAGACCTTTTATTTACCAGATTCAGATGATGGTAGGGAAAGGGAGATAGAAAGATAGATAGATAGATAGTAGATAGATAGATTGAAGATAGATAATAGATAATTTTGATAGCAGACAGATTGAAATATATATAGATAATTTTAGTTTGGAATAGATAATTTGATATGGATAGATAGATATTTGGGTTTTTGATAGAAAGGGTTTGATTGATAGAAGATAGATAGTAGATTTGATAGGAGATAGAAAGATAGATAGATAGATAATATGGGATAGATAATAGATATGGGGGGATAGATAATAGAAAAGATTTAAAAGGGTAGGGTAGGAGGGTAAAATAGATAGAAAAGATAGATAGGGGATAGATAGATAGATAATAGATAGGGATAGATAGATAGATAATATGAGAGATAGATAGATAGATATTTTTATAGTTATTTGATAGATAGATAGATAGATAGATAGATAGATAGATATGATATAGATAGATAGATATGAGATTGATTGATTTGAGATAGACAGATAGTTAAAGTGAATAGATAGATAGATAGATAGATAAAATAGATAGTAGATAGATAGATAGATATGAGATAGAAATGAGGAAAAAATAATAGATAGATATGAGATAGATAGAATAGATAGATTTGTTAAAATAGATAGAATTTGTTTGATAGATAGATAGATAGATATGGGATAGAAAATAAGGGAGATTTGATAGATAGATAAAATAGAAAATGAGTAGATAGATAGATAATATGAGATAGATAGATAATAAATATGAATAGATATGAATAGATGATAGATAGATAGATTGATAGGGTTTTGAGATATTTTAGATATTTAATATATAGATAGATAGATAGATTTGAGATAGATAATAGAAGATAGATAATAGAAAGATAGATAGATAGATAGTTTGATTTAAAAGATATGGGGAGAATAGATATGGAGAGATAGATATGAGATAATATGAGATAAGATTTGAAAATGAGATAAATAGATAGATAGAAAAGATAGATGATAGAAGATATGAGATAGACAGATAATATGTGAAGATAATAGTTTTGAAAAGATAGATAGATAGGAAATAGATTGATAGATAGATAGATAGATAGGAATAGATAGATAGGTTAAACAATTGATATAGTTAAAATAGATATGTGATTGATAGATAGATAATAGATAGATAAGGGGATAGATAGATAGATAGATAGATAATAATTTTGAAGATAGTTATTGGCTTGTGCCCCAACCCCTTGGGCAGGCTCGTGCCCCTTTCCCCGGTCAGTTGTCAGGTTCATGCTTACAATCATGATCAGTTTTCCGTCGTTTTTCTTCAGATTTCATCAACCCCAAAACAATATCTGGGGGGTGCCCACCCTCCCTTATTCACTGCAGCTCCTTTTTGGTGCCCCCGAAAACCCATCATCTGTTTTCCCGTATCCGCCCTACAATTTCTTTTCGCCTCGTTTCATTATTACATTCTACTTTACAGGACTTTTTTTTTTTTTGGGCCCTTTTGGGGGCCCCTTTTTTAAGGGGCCCGGTTTCAAACTGCTCCCTCTGTAGCTTCACCCCTGAGATAAACACTTAAGAAGGGCCCATAGCCACCAACCCAAAACTCTTTGCAACCAAACCAAGCCTAGCAACCAATCCAAAAGCCCCTAGCAAACCCCCCAGAAACTCATAGCAACTAATCAAAAACCCAACCAACCCGAAACTCATAGCAACTAATCAGGCCCATAGCAACCAATCAGAGCCCATGGCAACCAATCGAACCCATAGCAACCAATCAAAAGCTTATAGCCCAAAAAATCAAACTTAAACCCAAACCAATCAGAGCCCCGAGCCCAAACCCAAACAGGCTTTATATAACCCAAACAAACTCATAGCAACAAACAAGGGCCCCTAGAACCAATCAGAGCCCCAATTAAACCAATCAGAGCCCCTAGCGACCAATCAGAGCCCCTTTGCGACCAATCCGAAACCCCTAGCAACCAATCAAGGGCCCTAGCAACCCAAACAAGCTCATGAAACTAATCGAGCCCTTTGCATTTCCCAAACAGACCTAAAGCAACCATAGCAAAAAAGAGCCTTTTATTAAAATGATCAAAGGGTCATTTGAACTAATCAAGCCCCAAAGCAACCAATCAGAGCTCCCTAAAAAACTAAACCCAAGGGCCCCTAAAAAAACAATAAAGCAATAGCAACCCAAACAGAACCCAAAAGCAACCAATCAAGCCCCATTTAAAAACCAATAAGAAAAAAATAGCAAACCCAAACGAGCCCATAGCCACCAAATCAACCATAGCCCAAACCCAAACAGAAACCCAAAAGAACCAATCAAGGCCCCATAGCAACCAATGAGAGCTTATAGCAACCAATCACAGCCCATAAAAACCAATCACAGCTCATAGCAACCAATCAGAACCCATAGCAACCAATCAGAGCCCATAGCAACCAATGAGAGCTTATAGCAACCAATCACAGCCCATAAAAACCAATCAAAGCTCATAGCAAATAATCAGAGCCCATAGCAATCAATCAGCACTCATAGCAACCAATCAGAGCTCATAGCAACCAATCAGAGCTCATAGCAACCAATCAGAACTCATTTCTGGCGGAACATGTGGCGCAGGTGTGAACTGAGCCTTAAGCCAGGTCTACACAGCACAGGTATATGATCGGATTTATGGTGAAAATCTGACTGAACCTAGTGCTGTGTAGAAAATCCATGACTTTTTGCTGATGGTCTCCTAAGCAGGCAGCCATCCAGCGGAATATAGCCTCAATGTACTGGGAATGCGGGAAATCCGAAAACAGACTGTGTTTTTTGGGGCTAAAAAAAACGTGCAAAAAAACGCCATTGCAGCGCAGTCCGCGGTGCCGTTGGATTTTGGACCACATTTTACCATTGCTGTGTAGACATAGCCCTACAAGATTTGCTGCTGCTATTGTCGGTGCTGCCGGTACCTGATGGGATACAATGCAAAAAACAGTGTCCTGAGAGGTACTGGGGTCGAGCCGTAGAGAACAATAGCGCAATCGTACTACCCGGCTATATTAGTGTGTCCGGCGCAGATGGTGTGTACGGTCGGCAAATAGAACACACGCAGTGCAAATAAGGCCCCAGTCACATCACATAGTCAACCCCCATTAATGGTGGGGGTGGGGGGAGCATTGACTTCTATAGGACAAATGTGGTCCTACAATTGCCCTGTTTATCAAACGTGCCCCGGTTTCTGCCCCAAACACAAAAGCGTGGTCGACCGCGACGGATACCACAAAGCAGAGGCGTATCTTAAAGGGTCGTCTCACTACAGGGATCGCTGCTTTTAATGTTAAAGATCTTGCAAAAACAAGTCACTTTGCAATATGGGTCCATTAACAGTGTCATACCTATTCTTAGATATCCCCTCTTGTATGGGCTGCATCAGCTCCTCAGGTCGCTATAGCCACAGATCTGTTCAATCTCTCCTGATAGGCTGCCAGAACTGGTTGCTATAGCTACAGACCTATTCAATCTCTCATGATAGGCTGTCAGCGCTGGTCACTATAGCTACAGACACTGATAAAATACGACCTGTTCAATCTCCTGATAGGCTGCAAGCAACTGGTTGCTATCAGCTACAGACCTTTTAATCTCTCCATGATAGGCTGCCAGCACTGGTTCCTGTAGCTACAGACCTGTTCAATCTTCCTGATAGGCTGCCAGCTGGTTGTGTAGCTACAGACCTGTTCAATCTCTCCTGATAGGCTGCCAGCACTGGTTGGTATACCTACAGACCTGTTGTCCTCAGCAGCTTGAGTAGCCAGTAGAGGCCAGTAAACACGCCCCTGAATTAAAAAATGAAACTGAAAAAACAGGACTGAGGTCAGATGAATTGATGCAGTGGAACAACCCCTTTAAAGCTCTGGGGCCCAAGTGCTGAATCCATAAAAAGGCCCCCACCTACCATGTGCCAGTTGTAATACTGGTATCTCCTTATGTGGCGGGCCTTTGGGGCCCCCTCAGGCTCTGGGGCCCGATAGCGACCGCTACCTCTGCACCCCCTATAGCTACACCCCTGCGACAAAGTGCAGGGAATGTGATGTGAATGGGGCCGTGCACGCCATCTGCAGCGCCCAGTGTGGTCTGGTAGCAGATCAGCTCCATCAGTGACTATGGCTTGGCCATAGTATATGAGCAGATACCTACATTGTGTGAACAGCCCCTTAGCTCAGCATTCACAGACGTGTCAGCAGCAGGGTCCCCCCTTATATGTGCTTGTTACATCACAGCCGCCCCTCTGAGAAGGTCATCAGAGACCCTTGCTCCCTCCGCTCCCCATCATCTGCTTCTTTGCTGTGGGCTATTTAAACATATGGAGGAGGGAAGCTTTGGAAGGCAGCAATCAACAGCCAGGGGGTTAATGGAGATTCCTCAGATACAACCCCCTGCAGGGCAGGTGATTCATAGCACTGGGGCTGGGGTCTTATTCCAGACATTGCTACAGCTAATCTTATTAAACCACCACCAGAAAGAGCCATAAAATCCTCCATGTGGCCCTCACTCTCATTGTGGTCAGGAGCGTTTAAAGGGGTTTTGCCACCATGTAAAGTCCTCCCGCTTCCGAGGCTGATGAAGAATGAGCATCGGCCGCGGGAGCGCGCACGACTCGCGGCGCGGTGACGTCACCGAGTGCCGTCTAGAGGGCGGGTTTTTTCAATTTCCAGCAGGAAGGAACGCCCAGATCTCGGGACCCAGGGGGCCAGCCGCAGCTTGGGAGGTAGGTAACGGCCTTCTTGGCACAACCCCTTTAAACAACTGATGATTGTAAGCACGACCCCGACAACTGATGATTGTAAGCACGACCCCGACAACTGATGATTGCAAGCACGACCCCGACAACTGATGATTGTAAGCACGACCCCGACAACTGATGATTGTAAGCACGACCCCGACAACTGATCGTAACTGAGCACGAGCCCGACAACTGATGATTGTAAGCTTGACCCCGACAACTGATGATTGTAAGCTTGAGCCCGACAACTGATGATTGTAAGCTTGACCCCGACAACTGATGATTGTAAGCTTGAGCCCGAGAACTGATGATTGAAAGCAGGAGCCCGACAACTGATGAGTGGAAGCTTGAGCCCGATAACTGATGATTGTAAGCATGACACCGAAAACTGATGATTTTAAGCACAACCCAGACAACTGATGATTGTAAGCAAGACCCCGACAAATGATCATAACTGAGCACGAGCCCGACAACTGATGATCGTAAGCACGACCCCGACAACTGATGATTGTAAGCTTGAGCCCAACAACTGAAGATTGTAAGCACGACCCCGACAACGTTTTATTGTAAGAACGACCCTGACAACTGATGATTGCAAGCACGACCCAGACAACTGATGATTGTAAGCACAACCCCGACAACTGATTATTGTAAGTACAACCCCGACAACTGATGATTGTAAGCTTGACCCCGACAACTGATGATTGTAAGCTTGACCCCGACAACTGATGATTGTAAGCTTGAGCCCGACAACTGATGATTGTAAGCTTGACCCCGACAACTGATGATTGTAAGCTTGAGCCCGACAACTGATGAGTGGAAGCTTGAGCCCGACAACTGATGATTGTAAGCATGAGCCCGACAACTGATGAGTGGAAGCTTGAGCCCGAGAACTGATGATTGTAAGCATGACCCCGACAACTGATGATTGTAAGCACAACCCAGACAACTGATGATTGTAAGCACGACCCCGACAACTGATGATTGTAAGCACGACCCCGACAACTGATGATTGTAAGCTTGAGCCCGATAACTGATGATTGTAAGCAAGAGCCCGACAACTGATGATTGTAAGCAAGAGCCCGACAACTGATGATTGTAAGCAAGAGCCCGACAACTGATGATTGTAAGCAAGAGCCCGACAACTGATGATTGTAAGCACAACCCTGACAACTGATGATTGTAAGCACAACCCCGACAACTGATGATTGTAAGCATAACTTGACAACTGATCATGATTGGAAGCATGAGCCTGACAACTGCAACTGTGTGTGTACGACTGTAAACTGTGCTGCGCTGTGCGCCTGCACCTGACAACACAGTGCGACACTTTTTGTGCCTGACCATTAGCACCGACTTTTGTAAAGTAGAGAACAGTCGGGTCCAGTTTTGCTGCAGTCGCCTTATACTATTTCGGGAACATGTACAGATTTTGCAGCCATTATGACGGCTTTTTCCAACCTACGTGAACATGGACTATTGCGTCTATAGGATCCTGTTGCATTCGGTAGCTGAAGTCAATGGATTTTCTGTGTGAGGCCCCAGCTTTCCCGCCATCTGGACGTCACCTGTTCTGTGGATTTTGCTGCAAATTTTGGCAACAAAAGATACATACAGACGCCCCAGTGTGTAGACAGACACTGATCAGGTCATAGCAGCGATCCATAGTCTGTCTACAGGGTCTCCCCAGACAATCATCAGGGCATTAGCTCGTCTCGATCCCAGTCTATAGTCAGAATGAATACGCGAGCGGCTATAGAGCGCAGAGTTATAGGGACGCACACATAGAAAGAAATAAAGGGATGAAAGATGTCCCTGTTCCTCCTATGACAGCGCCTCAGTGATGGCTCCAACAATGGCGCGCACACAGGCCGAGCCGGGTCTATTCTTGTTCCATGTCCCAGGGCGGTGGGGTCTGTGCCCCCCTCCTATGACAGGCGCACAATGCATCCCACCCAGACACAGATCACAGACACCCCAGCAGGCGGAGAGAAAAGGCTCCGCTCTGCCCAGACAATGACACCAGTTGAAAGGCCATTTGTTAGTGCCCTCACCAGTTGCACGTGCCTCCCCGGCAGCTCATTGTGGAGTTAATTAAATAACATGCTCGGCCTAATTACCCCTCCTCCGTGTCAATCGCAGCATTTATCGCCCCTGGTGAAGGCCCGGCTCCTGGGAGCGAAGCGAAATGAACGAAATCCAAGCGGCCCCGTATAAATGGCGGCGCGAAAACTGCCCGAGCGGCACGGAAACCGCCCGAGCGCCGCTGAGCGGCCACAGCATAACGTGCGGCATATCCTCCAAAAGCAAATCAGTGGAGGATTACAGTGAGCCCTTCGAGCCGGGTGCGGGATGAGGGGGGGGGGGGGGGGGCTGCTCTCTTCATGGAAAACTTTTCTAAATTTAAAATTTTAAAAATTTTATTTTATAAATAGCAAACCCTGCGCGCTCCATTTTCGGGATACGTGTACAACATGGATGCATGCACTGGGATACGTGTACAACATGGGCACATACACTGGGATACGTGTACAACAAGGGCACATACACTGGGATACGTGTACAACATGGGCACATACAGTGGAATATGCTTACTGCATGGGCACATACACTGGGATACGTGTACAACGTGGGCACATACACTGGGATATGTGTACAACATGGGCACATACACTGGGATATGTGTACAACATGGGCACATACACTAGGATACGTGTACAACATGGGCACATACACTGGGATACATGTACAACATGGGCACATACACTGGGATACATGTACAACACGGGCACATACACTGGGATACATGTACAACACGGGCACATACACTGGGATACATGTACAACACGGGCACATACACTGGGATACGTGTACAACATGGGCACATACACTGGGATACGTGTACAACATGGGCACATACACTGGGATACGTGTACAACATGGGCACATACACTGGGATACGTGTACAACACGGGCACATACACTGGGATACGTGTACAACATGGGCACATACACTGGGATACGTGTACAACACGGGCACATACACTGGGATACATCTACAACATGGGTACATTTCACTGGGATACGTGTTACAACATGGGCACATACACTGGGATACCTATACAACATGGGCATCATACACTTGGATACGTGTACAACATGGGTACATACACTGGGATACATGTACAACATGGGCACATACACTGGGATACGTATACAACATGGGCACATACACTGGGATACATGTACAACATGGGCACATACACTGGGATACATGTACAACATGGGCACATACACTGGGATACATGTACAACATGGGCACATACACTGGGATACATGTACAACATGGGCACATACACTGGGATACGTGTACAACATGGGCACATACACTAGGATACCTGTACAACACGGGCACATACAGTGGAATATGAGTACAGCATGGGCACATACACTGGGATACGTGTACAACACGGGCACATACACTGGGATACGTGTACAACATGGGCACATACACTAGGATACGTGTACAACACGGGCACATACACTGGGATACATGTACAACACGGGCACATACACTGGGATACATGTACAACACGGGCACATACACTGGGATACGTGTACAACACGGGCACATACACTGGGATACATGTACAACATGGGCACATACACTGGGATACATGTACAACACGGGCACATACACTATGATACGTGTACAACACGGGCACATACACTGGGATACATGTACAACACGGGCACATACACTATGATACGTGTACAACATGGGCACATACACTATGATACATGTACAACACGGGCACATACACTATGATACATGTACAACACGGGCACATACACTGGGATACATGTACAACACGGGCACATACACTGGGATACATGTACAACACGGGCACATACACTGGAATATGCTTACAGCATGGGCACATACACTGGGATACATGTACAACACGGGCACATACACTATGATACGTGTACAACACGGGCACATACACTAGGATACGTGTACAACACGGGCACATACACTAGGATACGTGTACAACACGGGCACATACACTAGGATACGTGTACAACACGGGCACATACACTGGGATACGTGTACAACACGGGCACATACACTATGATACGTGTACAACATGGGCACATACACTATGATACGTGTACAACATGGGCACATACACTGGGATACGTGTACAACATGGGCACATACACTGGGATACGTGTACAACACGGGCACATACACTGGGATACGTGTACAACACGGGCACATACACTATGATACATGTACAACACGGGCACATACACTATGATACATGTACAACACGGGCACATACACTAGGATACATGTACAACACGGGCACATACACTGGGATACATGTACAACATGGGCACATACACTGGGATACATGTACAACATGGGCACATACACTGGGATACGTGTACAACATGGGCACATACACTGGGATACATGTACAACATGGGCACATACACTGGGATACGTGTACAACATGGGCACATACACTGGGATACGTGTACAACATGGGCACATACACTGGGATACCTATACAACATGGGCACATACACTGGGATACATGTACAACATGGGCACATACACTGGGATACATGTACAACACGGGCACATACACTGGGATACATGTACAACATGGGCACATACACTGGGATACATGTACAACACGGGCACATACACTATGATACATGTACAACACGGGCACATACACTAGGATACGTTTATACCTGGATACGTTTTGCATTGACATAAACTTTAAAAAACTATGTCACTTCTGCGCCTCGCCTGACAAATTACTTAGTGCGTGACGCCGTGTGTCAAAAATATCTGCCCAAATTTTGGCACACTAAGTGGCATAAATGAAGGCCATTTATAGATGCTGTAAAGTTAGACTGGACAGTGATGACCTGCGCCAAATTTATCAGCGCTATGATACTATTAATGATGACGCTGGATCCCACACTGCGGCCACTTTTCGTGCATGAAACGCGAGGGCTACACTATTGGGGGCAGTGAGATACGAGAAAGCCGGTGGCCACAGAAAGTGGAGGCTGTTTATTGTCAATGATGTGAACGTATTTTACCCCGTTAGCGGATGTGACCATCACTGGGAGAAGCTATCAGAGGGTATTGATCAGGTCTGTGCAGACAGTAGAGGCGCTGAGTGCGGCCGCTCTCCTGAGAGCCCCAGATTTATACCAGGCTGTCAGACTAATGGCGTCCTGGCCTTGTAGATGTAATGCATTGTATCCACCAGAGATTACCCAGCAATGCTGTCATAGGCACAGGTGACGTCAGCGCCCAGGAGGATACAGCACCATTCTCAGGCTCATCACATCCAGACGCAGCGGATACACGGCCCAGGTTCACACGCGGCTCTGGACGTGTAATCTGCTGTGTAAATCTGTGCAGTGTATTCAGTAGCTAGTCCTTTTCACTCCCTGAGATGTTGTAGTCTGAACAGGCTCCAATGAGCGGTAACGTTTTAGTGTTAGGACTCACCTCTGCTGGGGTCCCCTTGACGAAATCGGGAGGTGGGATTAAGCAGTTTTGGTCAAAATTGTGAACTAAGAACCCCAAATTTTCATATATCCTTAGCAGTAATGCATTTTAAAAAAAAAAATTCCTATATGCCTTTGATGTTTTCTTAGTTGATAGTGTGCTGCTGGCATTTGGATTAGAAGTATGTTATTGCCTCGCCAGTGTGCACCTATGCTGATTTTAAAAAAAAAAAAAATGTTTTTGGATGGGCAGAGCCAAATAATCTGCTGCGTAAAACATGAATTTTATACATGTGGACGTAGCCTAATACTGATGCTACAATGAAGTCCTTTGTCGCATTCTTCAGTGTCTCCTCTATCTATATCTATATCTCTATCTATATCTCTATCTATATCTCTATCTATATCTCTATCTATATCTCCTCTATCTATATCTATATCTCTATCTATATCTCCTCTATCTATATCTCTATCTATATCTCTATCTATATCTCCTCTATCTATATCTATATCTCTATCTATATCTCCTCTATCTATACCTATATCTCTATCTATCTCCTCTATCTATATCTATATCGCTCAAACTCAAGGCCTGCGGGTCAAATCCGGCCCTCCTTGTCATTTTATGTGGCCCCTTTATATATAGCGGGCAGCGATGGAGAAGGTCCGGCTCCTGACTTTGATCAGAGTATGTAGCCAGCGCTTGGCAGAGGCTTCGGCAGGGGTGTAGCTATAAGGGTGCTGGGGTAGCAGCCACTACCGGGCCCTGTAGCCTGAGGGGGCCCCAAAAGCCCGTCTGCCATAGCGTTGTAAATGGCCCCATTTCACTATTTACAATAGGGCCCAGGAGTTGCAAGTTGGGCGGCGGCACTATCACAGGGATCGGGCACCATCTTGGATTTAGGGATCTTCGGCACGCACCCACTCTGGGAGGAGGCACAGCTCTGACAGCCCTACCCAAGCCACTTTGCATCCATCCCAGGTAGGAAACTCGGTGCTAAAGAGGTGGAGGGGGCTATTATACAACCTAAAAGGACATCATGGCTTCTTACTGACCACATGGTGCACCACAGTCCTTTGAAGGCCGCCATAATGCGGATGTGGCCATCACTGGAAAGCAGTAAGATACCCCTGTTTTATATCACTCATGGCCTACAGAGGGGCTGAGGGAGACACCTAACATGAGCCGCTATCTGTGGTGGGATAAGCTCTCTTGGTGCACAAGACACCGAGGGCTTAAAGGGGTCGTCTCACCACAAGGATTGGTTTTTATGTTATAGATCTTGCAAAAACAAGTCACTATGCAGAAATGGGTACATTAACTGTGTCCTACCGATTCATAGATCTCCCATCGTGAGTGGGCTGCATCAGCTCCTCAGGTCGCTATAGCTACAGACCTGTTTGATCTCTCCTGATAGGCTGTCAGCACTGGTCACTATAGCTACAGACCTGTTCAGTCTCTCCTGATAGGCTGCCAGCACTGGTTGCTATAGCTACAGACCTGTTCTATCTCTCCTGATAGGCTGCCAGCACTGGTTGCTATAGCTATAGACCTGCTTGATCTATCCTAAAAGGCTGCCAGTGCTGGTCGCCATAGCTACAGACCTGGCTTCTACTGCAGCCTAGTAGAAGCCAGTAAACACACCACTAAATTCACAATGAACCCAAGAAAACAGGACTGAGGTGAGATGAATCAATGTAGTGAGACAACCCCTTTAAGAGAACACCCCAATGCCTGTTTGAGATCCTGGATCGGGCACAGACAGTGGCACCACATGGATGGTGTGCGGCGTGGCACAGTGGTTGTGGCTGATCTGATGAGCTCCTGGCAGTGACTGTCCCCTGTGAGATGGCGCACACATACTCCATAGTGGTGTACACTTACACATGGGTCAGCAGGCACAAGATAACAGCGACCGGCTGCCAAGTGACGCCGTGTGTGAGATGCTGGACGTGACTCCCGTAATGTGAACTGCAGCTCGCCAAGAATCACGATTCTTACATTCCTGGGGAACAGAGCCAAGATCTTGTCTGAAGTGAAACGCGGCGGCTGCTGTGTAAGGTGTGACAGCTGCTCCAGTGAGGTTCTCCTAGTGTCACATTCGGGGCTCTTCACATTACATGTTATATGGGGAATGCAATAAAATTAACACAGATCCTGAGACAGCATAAAACTGTTGTTATGGCGGAGAAGAGGATTGGCCCCAAATTACAGGCGCACAGACCCCACCGATGTGCATGTCGCTGCCTCCATCATCTCCTGGCTAAGGGACCTCTTGTTTCCCTTTTGGGCCCGTTTTTGGGTTTTTGGTCCCCCCGTTTTAAGGGGCAATAAGCGGTACAATTTTTCCTATGTTTTTATCTATGGTAAAATGTTTTTTTGGTCCTTTTTATTGGTTACTTGTCTTTCCTGTTTAAAAGGGTTTCCCGTGGGTGAACCCTTGTATTTTTTAAAGGGTGGAAACGCTTTAAACTTTTTGCCCCTTTGGGGAATTCTGGGCCGGGGAAAACTTGGGGAATTTTTGGGGAATTAAATTTTTTACTTAGGGAAATTTTGTTTTAACCCAGTTTTTGGTACCTCCCCGGGGGCATTTTTGGGGGATGTTAATAATTTTTTTTATGGATATTTGTACCCTCTATAGGTATATATATATATATATATATAATCATAGTTTTTGGATTAGAGGGATTTTTGAATTTGGAAAATTTTTTATTTTTTTTTGGCAAAGGGATTTTTTCTATGCTGTATACTCTAGAAGTATTTAAATTTTGATAATCAGTTTTTTTGATTTGAGGGTCATTTAATGGGTCCCTTTTTTAATTTTTTTTTTGTTTGGTCCCTTGTCTATTTGCCCCCACAGGGCGTTACGGGGTAGTCTAGGGGACCTTTACCCCGGGCCCCCCCCCTAATTCACTATGAAAAGGGTGACCATCAAATGAGGGCCCCCCCCATGCTTCACTATAGCAGGGGTTTACCAAACACCCAGCCCCCCCATATTTATTTTAAAACAGGTTTTACCATCCCATGAGCCCCCCCCCCTGTTCACTATAGGCAGGGTGACCATCACCCAGCCCCGCCATGCTTCATATAGACAGGGTGACCATCACCGAAGGGCCCCCCCCATAAAATTACTTTTAGACAGGGGGACCATTTCCCGAGCCCCCCGCCATGCTTCAAATATTTGCCCGGGGGGGACCCATCACCGAAACCCCCCCAGCCTTTTACTAAGACAGGGGGGGCCACCCCCGAGCCCCCCCCATGCTTCCCTATAGGCAGGGGGAACCCTCCTGGGGCCCCCCCTTTTAAAAATTTTTTTGGCCCCCGCCTGTTTACTATTTGGGGGGTGACCCTCAAAGTGGGCCCCCCCCCCCCTTTTCTTACTATTGGCAGGGTGACCATACTGAGCCCCCCTGCTTCATATAAAACAGGGGTTACCATTAAACCCTTTCCCCCTTTACACTTCCTATAGCCGGGTGGGCCATCCCTGAGCCCCCGCCATGCTTCACTTAAGACAAAGGGGAAACCCTCCCGAGCCCCCCCCATGCCCTTCCCTATAGACAAGGGTGACCCCTCACCGAGGCCCCCCCGCCGTGCTTCACTATAGACAGGGTGACCATTTTACCGAGCCCCGCCATGCTTCACTATAGACAGGGTGACCCTCACCCGGGCCCCCCCTGCTTTAAATTTTTAGACAGGGTGACCCTCACTGAGCCCCCACCCATGCTTCCTATAGACAGGGTGACATCAAAGAGCCCCCGCAAAGCTTCCATAGAAGGGGGTCCTTTTAATTTAGCCCCCACCTTTCTTCCTATAGAAGGGTGGGCCCTCACTGAGCCCCCCCATGCTTTCATAGACAGGGTGTTTAAAACTGGCCCCGCCCCTTTCACTATAGACAGGGTGGCCCCTCACCCAGCCCCCCCATGCTTCCCCCTATAGGGCAGGGTGAACTCCTGAGCCCCCGCCCTGCTTCACTATAGAAAAGGGTTTACCCCTCACCCAGCCCCCAACCTTTCCTTTTACTATAAAACAGGGGGGCCATCACTGAAACCCCCACCCATGCTTCATATAGAAAGGGTTGGG
This sequence comes from Phyllomedusa bahiana, assembly GCA_025379985.1. Classification (NCBI taxonomy): domain Eukaryota; kingdom Metazoa; phylum Chordata; class Amphibia; order Anura; family Hylidae; genus Phyllomedusa; species Phyllomedusa bahiana. Next base: position 64,875 of record JAODAL010008953.1, read on the forward strand.
CCATCACTGAGCCCCCCCCCATGCTTCACTATTTGACCCGGGGGGGGGCTCACCGAGAACCCCCCATGCCTTTACTTTAGGCAGGGTGACCCTCACCGAAACCCCCCCCCCATTTCCTTATATAGACAGGGTGCCATCACCCCGCCCCCGCCAGGCCCTTCAATTTTGACAGGGGTGGGCCATCCCCCTGGCCCCCGCCATGCTTTCCCCTTAGGACAGGGGGGAAACCTCACCGAGGCCCCCGCCCCTGCTTTATATTTGACGGGTGGGCCCAAACACTGACGGCCCCCTCATGCTTTTTTAGAAGGGGTTTTATCACTGAGCCCCCGCCATGGGTTCATATAGAACGGGTGACCCCCCACCCGGAAACCCCCCCCAAAGCTTCACTATAGACGGGGGCCCCCTCACCGAGCCCCCACCTTGCTTCACTATGACCCCCCCGGGACCCCAATTCACTGAGCCCCCCACCAAAGTTTACTATAGGGCCGGGTGACCATCAAAAAAGGGCCCCCCAAGCTTCACTATAGACCCGGGTGAAACCCTCACCGAGAAAACCCCCCATGGGTTCCCCTATGGCAGGGTGACCATCACCGAGCCCCCGCCATGCTTTTCCCTTTTGGACGGGGGCCATAACCCAGCCCCCCCCTTGGGTGCCCCTTTAGACAGGGTGCCCATTCACCCAGAAACCCCCATGTTCACTTAGCAGGGGGGACCATCACCGAGCCCCCGCAATGCTTCCTATTGAAGGGTGACCCTTCCCCTGAGCCCCCCCCCTGCTTCACTATAGACGGGTTTACCTCACTGAAGGGCCCCGCCATGCTTCCTTTTAGCAGGGTGGCCAAACACCGGCCCCCCCCAAAAACTTCACTATAGAGGGGGGGAATCACTTTGGCCCCCCCGCCCCAAGCTTTTTACTATAGGGGAAAGGGGGGACCATCAACCCAGCCCCCGTCCCTGATTCACTATAGAAAGGGTGACCTCACTTAGCCCCCCCCATGCTTTTACTTTTAGGGGAAAGGGTGACCGTCACTGAGCCCCCGTTTGCTTCCTTATAAGACGGGTGGGCCATCCCCGGGGCCCCCGCCCTGCTTCCCCTAAAAGGACAGGGGACCACACCGAGCCCCCCCCCCATGCTTCACTATAGAAAAGGGTGGGCCATCACCGGGGCCCCCACCTTTCTTCCCCTTTTAGAAAAGGGGGACCTCACTGGCCCCCACTTTCTTTTTACTATAAAAACCCCGGGATCATTCCCCAGCCCCCGCCATGCTTCCCCTATTGGCAGAAATGCCATCACTGAGCCCCCCCCCATTTCTTCACTTAGACAGGGGACCATCAGGCCCCCGCCCTGCTTCACCCATAGGGGCAGGGGGACCCTCCTGAGCCCCCCCCATGCTTTTTCCTTTTAAAGGGGGACCCTCCTGAGGGGCCCCCCCCCCTGCTTCACTATAGGCAGGGTGGAAACCAAAATGAGCCCCCACCCTTTCTTCACTTAAAGGGGGGCAGGGGGTTTACCATACTGAGCCCCCCCATGCTTCACTAAAGACAGGGTGGGGCATCACCGAACCCCCCCATGCTTTTACTATGGGCATGGGGGGGTGAACCCTTTACCCCGGGGCCCCCGCCATTTCTTCACTATAGGCAGAGTGGGCCATTTACCCAGCCCCCCCCATGTTCCCCTTTAGGCCAAAAATGACCTCACCGAGGGCCCCCGCCCTGCTTCACTATAGACTGGGGGACCAACACCCAGCCCCGCCATGTTCACCTTTTGGAAAGGGTTTACCCTCACCGAGGGCCCCCTCATGAAATTCCCCCTAAAAGACAGGGTGACCATCACGGGGCCCCCGCCATGCCTCACTAAAAGACAGGGTGACCGTCCTGAGCCCCCCCCCTTTTCTTCCTTTTAGGACAGGGGGACCATTTAACCAGGCCCCCCCCATGCCCTTCCCTTAAAACACAGGGGGGACCATACTGAAACCACCACCCCCTGTTTTACTATTTGACGGGGGACCCTCATGAGCCCCCCCCGTGCTTCCCATAAAGGGGGGACCCCTTTTCCCCAGCCCCCGCCGTGCTTCACCTTTTAGAGAGGGTGAAACCCTTTGGGCCCCCCCCTTCTTTACTTAGACAGGGTGGGCCTCACGGGGGCCCCCCTATTTGCTTCACTATAGGCAGGGTGACCATACTGAGCCCCCGTATGCTTCACCCAAAAGGCAGGGTTTTACCAAACACTGAGCCCCGGGCAGGGTTCACTATTTGACAGGGGACCATCAAATGAGCCCCCGGGCCTTTTTCCTATAGACAGGGTGGGCCCTCATTTAGGCCCCCCTCCATGCTTCACTATTAGACAGGGGGGCCATACTTTAGCCCCCCCCTATTACTATAGGACAGGGTGACCATCACCCAAACCCCCCCCATTTTCTTTTAATATAGGCAGGGGCGGCCCATTAGCCCCCCCCATTTCTTCACTATAAAACAGGGTGGGCCATCAAACCCGGCCCCCGCCATGCCCTTTCCTTTTAGACAGGGTGGGCCATCACCGAGCCCCCGCCCCTGTTCACTATAGACAGGGTGACCAAAACACTTTAGCCCCCCCCTGCTTACTTTAGACTGGGTGCCATCAAGAGCCCCTGCCAATGCTTCCATTTGACAGGGTTTGACCAAACACCGAGCCCCCCGCCATGCTTCACAAAAGGCAGGGTGACCCCCCCACTGAGCCCCCGCCCTGCTTTTAAATTTAGACAGGGGATCCCTCATGAAACCCCCACCATTTTTGCACTATACATAGAGTGACCTTACCCGGCCCCCGCCCTGCTTCATTTTAAAATAGGGGGACCTTTCGGGCCCCCGCCATGCTTATTTTTTACATTTTTGGGTGACTATCAAAGGGGCCCCTTTTGCAATTTTACCCATTTTTCAGAGTGACCTTTACTGAGGCCCCCCCCTTTTCTTCACTATTGGAGGGGTGGGCCCTCACTGAGCCCCCCCCAATTTCCCTTTTATATTTGACAGGGGGGGGCTTCCCCTGAGCCCCCCAGGCTTCATATTGGGTGGGGGCCATTTACTGAGCCCCCCCCATGCTTTTTTATAGGAAGGGGTTTACCTCCCCTGAGCCCCCGCCCGCTTTTATATAAAAGGGAGGGGTGACCTCCACTGAGCCCCCGCCCGGGGTTTACTATAGAAGGGGGACCATTTACTGAGCCCCCGCCATGCCCTCAATATTAAAAACAGGGTGGGGCCGTCACCCGAGCCCCCGCAGCTTCACTATGAAGGGTGGGCCATCACTGGCACCACCATGCTTTTTCCCCTATAGGAGGGTGACCAAAAAACTGAGCCCCCCCGCCATGCCCAAAATAGAAAGGGGGGAAAGTTTACTGAGCCCCCGCTATGCTTCACTATAGACAGGGGGTGGCCCCCACCGAGCCCCCTCCATTTCTTTTTTATAGACAGGGGGGGACCCTCCCGAGCCCCCCCCCCTTTTTCAATATTTGGACAGGGGGTCCGGGGCACTGAGCCCCCGCCATGCCCACTATAGAAAGGGGACCCTCAAATGAGCCACCCCATGGTTCACTATAGACAGGGTGGACCATCACTGACCCCCCCCGTGGTTTTACTATAGGGCGGGTGACCCCTCCAAACCCAGCCCCCCCCATTTCTTCCCCCTATTTGACTGGTTTTAACCATCACCCAGCCCCCGCCCGCTTTCCCCTATAGACCCGGGTGGGCCCCCCAATGAGCCCCCCGCCCCTGCTTCAATAGCAGGGGGGGACCAATTTTACTGAGCCCTGCCCTGCTTCATATTGACCAGGGTGGGGGCCTCACCGAGCCCCGCCCTGGGTTTTTAATTTTGGGAGGGTGGGCCATCCCCTGAGCCCCCCCCATGCTTCACTATAGCAGGGTGGGCCATCATTTAGCCCCCGCTATGCCCTTTACTATTTGGCAAAAGTGGCCCCTCACCGAGCCCCCCCCGCCCGGGGTTTAACCCATTTGGCAGAGTGACCATCAATGGGGCCCCCCCTTTTGCTTCCTTTTAGGCGAGTGGGCCATCAATGAGCCCCCCGCCAAAGCTTCACTTTTAGACAGGGGGATCATCAAGGGGCCCCCGTCTGCTTCACTTAGGCAAATGACTATCAACCCAGCCCCCCATTTCTTCACTATAGGAAAGGGGGGACCTTTAAACCCAAACCCCCGCCCTGCTTCATAAGGGGAGGGTGACCACGCTGAAACCCCTGCCTTTCTTTATATTGCAGGGGGGACCATCACCGAGCCCCCCCCCAAGCCCTTTTTTTTTTAGGAGGGTGCCATCACCCAGACCCTCCTTGCTTTCTTAGCAGAGTTTACCATCCCGAACCCCCCGCCGGCCTTTCAAATTTGACAGGGTGGGAAAAATCACGGCCCCGCTATGGGTTAAATATAGGGCAGAGTGGGCCATCATGAACCCCCGCCATGCTTCACTGTAGACCGGGTGACCCTTTACCGAGTCCCCATCATACTTCAAATTTGAAAGGGGGTCAAACACCGAAACCCCGCCATGCTTCACTATAGGGCAGGGGTTGGGCCATCACTGAGCCCCCGCCCTGCTTTCAATAGAAAAGGGTGACCATCAATGGCCCCCGCCATGCCCTTCCAAATATAGAAAGGGTTTACCATCAAATGAGCCCCCGCCCTGCTTCTCAAAATTTAAAAAGAGTGCCATCATCCCGGGCCCCCTATGCTTCCATTGACAGTTGGACCATCACCGGAGCCCCCACCCTTTTGCCTTTACTATTTGGGCAGGGTGACCTTTTCCCCCGAGCCCCCCCCCATGCTTCAAATATAGGGCAGGTGACCATCCCGAGCCCCCGACCTTTCTTCATATAGGGGCAAGGGGGCCCTTTACTGAGCCCCCTCCATGCTTCCATAAGTAGGGTGGAACCCATCACTGAGCCCCCCCCATGCTTTCCCCATAGACAGGGTGCCATCACTGAGCCCCCGCCATGCTTCCTATAAAAGGGGGGGGTGGGGGGGGGCCCCTCCCCTTTTGGGCCCCCGCCTTTTTTCACTATAGAAAAGGGTGACCTTTACTGGCCCCCCCATTACTTCACTATAGGAAAGGGGGCCATCACCGAGCCCCCCATGCTTCACTATAGAAAGGGTGACCATTTACTGAAAACCCCCCCCCTTTTTTTCACTATAGCAGGGTTTACCATTTTCCGAGGGCCCCCCCCATGCTTCCCCTATAAAAAAGAAATGACCAAACCCGGCCCCCCCCATGCTTCACTATAGGGCAGGGTTTAAACCCTTTACTGAGCCCCCGCCATGCCCTTTACTATAGGCGGGTGACCCATCACCGGTGCCCCCCCCTTTTCTTTTACTATAGACGGGGTGCCCTCAAAGAGGCCCCCCCCATGCTTCACTATACACAGGGTGACCATTTTGGCCCCACCATGTTCACTATAGGGCAGGGGGGGGACCTTTAAACCCAGCCCCCGCCCTGCTTCACTATAGAAGGGTGCCCTCACCGAGCCCCCCCCATGCTTCCACTATTGGGCAGGGTGGTCCATCACTGGCCCCGCCGTGGTTTTTACTATTTGAAAACCTTGGGGTGGGCCATCCCACCGAGCCCCCCCATGCTTCAATATGACAGGGGGGGGTGACCTCACCGAAGGCCCCCCCATGCTTTAACTTTTAGACAGGGTGAAACCCCCCCCTTCCCAACCCCCCCCCCCCAACCCCCCCCCCCCCCCCCGCCCCCCCTTCCCCCCCCATGCCCCCCCCGGAGTACCCCCCCTCCCCCCCCCCCCCGCCATGCTTTTAAAAATAGACAGGGTGACCCATCAACCCGGGCCCCCCCAATGCTTTTCCCCTATTGGGGAGGGGGGACCATCACCGAGGCCCCCCCCATTTCTTCACATAGACAGGGTGACCATCCTGAGCCCGCCCTTTTTTTCCTTTTAGACAGGGGGGGCCCCTCACCTTTTAGCCCCCCCATGCTTCACTATGACAGGGTTTACCCCTCAAAAGAGGCCCCCGGCCCCTGTTTCATATTTAGAAAAGGGGGGGGGCCATACCGAAGCCCCCGCCATTTCTTCTCTATAGACGGGGTGCCATCACGGAGGCCCCCCGCGGTTTTCTTCATATAGACAGGGTGACCTTTTCCCCAGCCCCAACCCATGCTTCACCCTTTTTTTCAGGGTGACCCTCCCCCCGGGGGCCCCCCCCATGCTTTTACTTTGGGCGGGGTTTACCTTTACGAGCCCCCCCCAGGGTCCCTATAGGCAGGGGACCATCACCGAGCCCCCGCCAAAGCTTCCTATAGGGCAGGGGTTTAAATGAGCCCCCACCCTTCTGACTATAGACAGAGGGGACCCCCTCACCGAGCCCCCCCTATGGGGGGCCCATGTTCTTATTTTCCCAGGGACCAGTTCCGTCCTTCAATGGGTTGAAACAAGGTTTTTTTAAAAGACGTGGGTCATGAAGGGGGTGAAAAGTCCCCTTTAGGCCCAAGGAGTCCCCTTTGTGTTTTAAACTGGATAAAGCACTTGGGCCCATTGCGTTCTTCAGCTTTTTAAATTTTTTTTTTCTTTTTTTTTTCTTCATTTTTGTAAAACAGGTTTTTGGTTTTTTCCATTTGGCAAATTTAAAAATATACTCGGGGGGGGGGGGTTAATATTTTTATTTTTTCCCCCCCTATTAATAAACCGGGTGGATGTGCCCTGTCCTTTTTATCCCCCCCTTATAGCCTTTTTTTTTTCGCATGGCTGGAAGGGTTAACATTTATGCTGGCGGGGTTTAAAGTCAGTCTGCCCCCCAAGAAAAGGGAAAAGGCTTTCTGGGCACTTCCTTTTGTAAAAAAAAGACAGAAATTTACAAGGGGAAAAAGGGCAAGTAAAAAAGTATTAGAGGGGAGGATGGGGAGCGCCCCAATTTTGGGAACCCCAATCCCTCCCCCACAAGACAGATGGGGTCTGGTTTCATTCATCTCTTTTGAATTTACGTATGTGGCCGGTTTAAAAAGACCAATGAAACATCACCCCCTCCGTCTTATGTGACCCCTAAAAACCGAATTTGTCCCGTCAAATTTTTATTGAACCCAGAAATTTTTTTGTCCCTGCAAAATGCAGGAAAAATTTCTTTTTCCGTTCCCTGCACAAAAGTTCCCCCCCTTTTTTTTCTCACGAAAGAGGGTTGGCACAGCCAAACAGCAGTTTGGGAAAGGTTTAAAGTGAGCCATTTTGTGCGAAATGAAGAGTCTGCGGGTGTTTGCCTTAAAATGTGGGGTTTTTTCTTTTTAAGTGTGGGACTTTTAGGTTTAAGACTTTAGGGTTTGGGAGGGTTTTGAGGGGAAAAAAAAATTTTATTACTTTATTTTAATTTTTGGTTTTTTTTATCTTTTTGGTAAAAATCCCCTTTAGTTCCAAAGTTTTACCCCTTTCGGTTCCGTGCACAACCTTTTGCAAGGGATGGCCATCCCTTTAAACCAAAAAGTTCGAGGGGGGCCCCTTTAATTTCTGTACAAGTGTGTGCAACACGCTCATTTAGAAGCCCGGAAAATTTGGGTTTTAAAAAAGAAGGGAAATGGCAAAACTGAGATCCATTTTCCAACTTTTGGAAGGGGAAACCGGGTGCCCACTGAAACCCAAACACTTT